>VMDO01029605.1:0-22430 GCA_007922755.1 Pedetes capensis | reverse complement strand
CAGGAAAAGTTTCTATCTTAAACAGAAATGGAACCCAAGGACATATAGAAAAATACTATATAGTAAAAGATAGAGAAGACTTGGATGGGAAACTTAGATAGGAAGGGGGGAGGGGGGAAACATAGAGGAGGGTAAGGGGTAACCTATATGAATAATGCTTATCAAATTGCATATATGAAAATTGTCACAACGAAAAGCAGGTCAAAATGAATCACATTATGATGTACATTAAAAATTTCTAATAAAAAAAAAGCTCAATAAAGGGATTGGAATATGGATTCTCTTCTCAAATAAGATGCACAACAAAAAAGAAAAAATAAGGAAATTAAAGAGTTAATCCAACAGATCCTATATGTGAATAATAAATTCTACAAGGAAAAAACAGATTTGATCAGTGAACATTGTATTAAGTATGGAGATATCACGCTGATCTCTGGTAGTATGTACAATTCCTACATGATAATAAAAGAAATTTTTGGCCGGATGTGGTGGCTCACATTTGTAATCCCAGCAACTCAGGAGTCAGTGGCAGGGGGATTTTGAGTTCAAAGCCAGAGGCAGCCTGTGCAACTTAGTAAAATCCTGACTCAAGATTGAAAATGGGCAGGTGGTGCATCCCAGTGGTAGAGCACTTATAAAGGATGTGCAAGAGCGTGGGTTCAACTTCCAAGAACAACAACAACAAAAAAAAAAAAGAATTTTAAATGAAGGAGACACAATCAAAATAATTTGAGATTTATTTGAGGATACTTCCCAGAGCTGAAGAACAGAAGATTCCATATTGAAAAGGTTCTCGAAGTACCCAGCATGCTGAATGAAAAGGAATCACCAAAGGCCCATTATCACAAAATTTTAGGACACTGAGAACAAGAGAAAAAATCTATAAACTTCCAGAGAGGATAAATAGGAATCAAGATCTCAAATAATATTCTCCCCAGGACCTTATCTCAAGAAGGTTATGGAAGGGAATAGATGGTCCCCCCTAAATCGAGAAGGGCCTGGTATTTAGGAAACAGGAAAAAGCTATAGAGAGGGAAGAGCTACCTCTGGAATGCTAACAAAGGGTGCCCAAGGAGAGCTGGGCACAGAGGTCCAGAGCAACCAGGTGGGCACATTGTCTGGAGAGTTAGCCATAGGACACCCCAGGTGCCTGAACATTCAGAGGCGATTTTAGGGGGAAAAGCTTGAGGTTGAAATGGTAATAATACAATGGTTGAAATGGTAATAATATAAAACTTAAAAAGCAAGGCAATTATTAAAATCAGAGGAAAGAAAAAGTGGCTGCAGGCAAGACAAAGTGAACAGCATTAGTCATTAATTCAAGGTGCAACTATGAACAGAGCTTACCCAAAAACAGTCTGAGAAGACTGACCTAACCAAGGTTATGATGTAACTACTGGGAACAGCAGCAGGACAGAAAAGGTGAATGTGTTATGAAAGGAGTGAAAAGACATATAAGGAGCTAAATCTTCACCTTAGTGGGAAGTCATTAGATAATTCCTCAAGCTCATGAGTCAGAGAGCAGCAAGACAATGTTGTGTTTAGAAGCCTGGATGTAAATACCCAAAGAATATGGCAAAAGAAAGCCACTAAGGAGGAAACAATAAAGAATAAGGGAGCAGGCACCACTAAGTTCTTTTTGTAACAAATCTTTTGTCTTTGTCTCTCCCTTGATATACATATATACCACATATGTATAAAGTGCATATAAAATTTTTAAATATAAATTGTATATATACTTTTGTATATAACTTAAACATATGCAACTGTTTTAAGAAAATAAAAGTATGGTGAAATATTTTGCTTACCAAATTACTTAAAAATTCATTTTTATTGTCAAACTACAAGTAAATTATAGAAGCACTCCACTAGATAGTAACTATTACATTTGAAAAATTTAAAGGCACCTGCTTTCATAATAAATTATCCGCACATTTGGGTCTATGTAATAATCTTCTTAGCACCTATAAGTGATGATCCCAAGTATTTTGGGCTAATTTCCTTTCATAACAGGTGGTAATATCAAGTACTCACCAGTTCTAGTGGACTGAGACGAGTACCAGAGATAGGCCTGGAGTCAGATAACTCAAAACTGGATGCGTGGAGGCTAATATAAAAGATAGTGCAGAGTATTAGTCTGTGAAGAATTCTTTTGTTTTTAGTACGTGTTAGTTAACTCTACTTGAAAAACAAGTAAAAAGCATTCAATGCATAAACCCTGAGGAAAAAAACATTTAAAATGTTATTGTACTTAAAATATTTTATTAACAATATATTTTTATTAGTTTTAGGGAGATTAAAAATATTGAATTCAATATTTTGAACAATTTTGAACAATATTGTTCATATCACTTTATAAAGTTTGTATGACAATCATTATTAACCATTTCATTCCAAAATAACTTCATGGAACTAAGGTTTAGAATTATCTTTAGGAATTTTAAACAGAAGTCAAACTTTGAAAAAAAAAAGCCTATCTTAATAAAAATACCTGCTATCTTGAAAACCAATTAACATAATTAATTGCACCAACAGACTAAAGAAGAAAAATTCTATGATCACATCAGTAAATGCAGGAAAAGCATTTGACCCATTCATGATTTTGAAAATCCCAACACTCATTCATGACTTAAAAGAAAAATTATCAGGAAACTAGGAATATGGCAGAACTTCTTTAACCTGATACAGAATGTCTACAAAAACCCTATAGAGCTAATGTCATACTTTATAATGAGCAACTTAAAGCTTTTCCCCTAAAATCAGGAACAAGGCAAGGATGTCCTCTTTCACCATTGCTTTTCAACCTCATACTGGAAGTCCTAGTCAATGTAGTAAGATAGGAAAAGGAAATAAAAAATATATAGATTGGAAATGAAGAAATAAAACTGATGTTGGGGTTGATGGTGCACATCTGCAATCCTAACACCTGGGAGACTAAGGCAGGAGGATGACAAGTTCTAGGCTACATAGCAAGTTCAAGGCCAGTGTAGACTTGAACATAGTGAGACTGCATCTCAATGCACTCTCTGAGAAAGAGAGAGAGAGAGGAGAAAGAAGGAGATAGGAATCTATGTTAACAAATGCCTTGATCATTTATATATAAAATCCTAAAGAATTGACAAAAAAGAAAGGGAGGAAAGAAGACAGAGAAAGAAAAAAAGAAAAAAGAAAATCTTCCTGGAACAAATAAGTTATTATAGCAAGATTTCAGGATATAAGATTAATACACAAAGGTTGGTTGCTTCCTTACATACCAGCAAGGAACAAGTGGAAACCAAAATGAAAATACAAAACTATTTAAATTAACACCTCCATAAATGAAATACTTATGGGCAAATCTAACAAAATGTACAAGATCTATATGCACAAAATGGTAAGACTCAATGAAAGAAATCAAAGAAAAACTAAATAGGTGGACAGCAATTCTATTTTCATGAATAAGAAGACTTGATATTGTCTAGATAGCAGTTTTCCCCAACTTGACCTACAGATTCAGTGTCATCGTAATCAAAATCCTAGCAAGCATCAGGCATAGTGGCATATGCCTGTAATTCCAGAGACTCGGGAGGCTGAGGTAGGAGGATTGCAAGTTTGAGGCCAGAAGCAGCCTGCATAAATTAGCAACACCCTGGCTCAAAATAAAAAAGGGGTTTGGAGTGAAGCTCACTGGTAGAGGCCCTGGACTCAATATCCCAGTACAACCAAAAAAACAAACAAACTCCTACCAACCAATCAATAAATTGATGCTAAAGTTAATATGGAGAGACAAAAGACCCACAGTAGCCAACAAAAATTGAGAAGTGACATTACCTGACTTCAAAACATACTATAAAGCTACAGTAATCACCACCTAACAATAAATCAAGATAGCATGGTATTAGTGAAAGAATAGACAAATAGATCAATACAACAGAATAGAAAGCCCAGAAACAGACATAAATATAGTCACCTGATCTTTTACAAATGAGCAAAAACAATGCAGATGTCCCTTGACTTACAATAATGGAGTTAGGTACTGATAAACCTATTGGAATCCAATCTCACCAGATCTCAGAAGCTAAGCAGAGTTGTGCCTGGTTAGTCCTTGTATGGGAGACCATCTGTGAATACTGGGTACTGTAGGCTTGGGAGAAGGACCTGGCAGCCCACACTAGAAACAATCAGCCATCGAAAACCATATGAATACCAGAGAAGTGCTGCCAATACTGTCGGGCATGGCACAGTGTTGGGTAGTGTTTTGTTCTGCTGTACATAGGGCCGCTATGAGTTGGACCCAACTTGATGGCACCTAACAACAACAAACCTATTATAAGTTAACAATTTATGTCAAAAAGGTATTTAATACATCTAACCTATCTACTCCCATATGTCTGTCAGCTTGTGGGGACTAGCATGTTGCTGTGTTGCTAAAAGCTATCCCACTGGTATTTCAAATACCAACAGGGTCACCCACGGTGGATAAGTTTCAGCTGAGCTTCCAGACTAAGACAGACTAGGGAGAAGGACCTAGCAGCCCGCCCCTGAAACAATTAGCCATTGACAATCCTATGATTAGCAGAGAAGCACTGTCAAATATAGTGTCAGAAAATGAGCCCAACAGGCGTTAAGACATTCAAGAAATTACTGGGGAAGAGTTGCTTTCTCAAAGTGGAGTCCGCCTTAATGACAGGAATGGAGTAAAGCCCCTAAGACTCCTTGTGCTGACTTTGTTGTTAAGTGCCCTTAAGTCTAGTCTTATTCATAGCAACCCTCATAGAGTTTTCAATGAGTGATTGTTTTGGCATTGTTTGGGGAGTGGATTGCCACATCCTTCTTCCGTGTGTTGATGTGGCATGACTCAAAATGAGAATAAACATAGTTGCTACAACAATGGGCTCAAACACAAGAAGATCCTGTGCATGGCACAGTGTCCAGTGGTGTTTCTTTATGCTGTACATAGGGGTCACTATGAGTCAGATCCAACTTGATGGCACCTAACAACAACAACCTATCTATATTATAGCTTAGCAATGCAGTACACTATAGAGTATAGATTGCTTACCTTTGTGATCCCATGACTGACTGAAAGCTACAGCTTGTTGTTGCTGCCCAGCATCACAAGATTGTGCTATTATATACAGTTAAGTCAGGAAAAGATCAAAATCCAAAATCCAAAGTCTAGTTTCTACTAGATGCATATCAATTTTACACTACTTTAAAGTAAATCATAGGTTGGATCTTTGTTAGTCAAGGATTTTGTACAATGCAGAAAGACAGTCTTTATAACAGTTGCTGCTAAGATAACAATGTCTACAATCAAAAAAAATTGCCATAGACTTTATACCCTTCACAAAAATTAAATCCAATCAAAGACCTAAATGTAAGACTTAAAATGATAAAATTCCTATAAGATAACAAAGGAAAAAGTCTAGATCAGGAGTCCCCACCCCCTAGGCATGGACTGGCACTGGGAACTGGGCCTAATAACAGGAAGTAAGCAGCAGGGAAGTAAGTGAAGCTCCATCTGTATTTACAGTCACTCCCTCTTGGCTAATATTCCAAAACCACCCTCCTCTCCACACCGTCCATGGAAAAATTACCTTCCAAAAAACCAGTCCCTAATGCCAAAAAGTTTGGGGACCACTGGTCTTGATGACTTTAAGTAAAGTGATGAGGATGTTTGTTTTGCAGTACTTAGGGGTAAAACCCAGAGCCTCACACATGTTTTGCAAGTGCTCTACCACTGGGATGCATCCCCAGCTCATATTTTATTTTTTTATTTTGAGTCAAGGTCTCATTAAATTGTGCAGGCTGCCTCTGGCATCAAACTCATAATCCTACTGCCTCAGCCTCTCAAATCACTAGGATTACAGGTGTGTACCACCACGCACAGCTGATGAGTTTTTATACACAACACAAGGCATGATCATTCAAAGAAAGAACTGATAAGCTAGACTTTACTAAAATTAAGAGTTGGCTCCACAGAAAACACTGTCAAAAGAATAAGAAGAAAAGCCACAGACTGGCAGACTGGTAAAAAATATTTGCAAAAGATGGATGGGATAAAGGATTGTTATCTAAAACACTCTTACTAATCAAATAAGTCTTAAATCTCAACAAAAGAACACAACCCAGTTTAAAAATGGGCCACAGATTTTAACAGATGCCTGACCAAAGAAGGCATGCAGTTCGTACACAAGCATATGAAAAAATGTTCCACATATGTCATCAGAGAAATGCAGATTATAATAAGAGATACCATGACACAACTATTAAAAAGACCCAAATTCAGAACACTGACACTACCACATGCTGATGAGGGGCTGTGAAGGAACAGGAACACTAATTCATTGCTAATGGAAATACCAAAGAGTACAGTCACTTTGGAAGACAGTTTAGTGGTTTCTTATAAAACTAAACATATTCTTACCATTATGATCCAGAAGTTGGGCTCCTTAGTACTTACCCGGAGGAAACGAAAACTTACATTCACCTAAAAACTTGTTTATAGCATACAGGTATATGTAATATGAATACATAAGTATCAAAACTTGGAAGCAACTGAAGTTCCCTGGAGTAGGTGAATGAATAAATAAACTATGATACATTTAGATAATGTAATTTTTTAGGTGCTAAAAAGAAATGAACTATCAAACCATGAAAAACCAGGGAAGCAACTTAAATGCATATTACAAAGTGAAGAAGCCAATCAGAGAAAGCTATATACTATATAATTGCTACTATATGACATTATAGAAAAGGTAAAACTAATGCCGGGCGTGGGGGCACATGCCTGTCATCCCAGCAGCTCAGGAGGCGGAGGCAGGAGGATCGCAAGTTCGACACCAGAGACAGTCTGCATAACTTAGCGAGACCATGTCTCAAAAAGTAAGAAAATGGGCTGAGGATGCAACTCAGTGGTCCAGCACTTGCAGAGCATGCAAGTGTAGGACCCTGGGTTCAACCCCCAGTACCGCAAAAAAAAAAAAAAGTAAAACTATGGAGATAGAAAAAAAGATCAGTGGTTTCCAGAAGTTACAGGAAGGGAAGGATAACTAGGCAGAGCAGAATTAAAGGAATATATAATCTGGTAGCCTAAATATCTGAGCATGCCTGAAAGTGACGTGTCATATACCTGAAGGAAGAAGGAGGCCTATTTTCCGGTGTTCTTGATGATGCGGGTCCAAATAATTTTCTTTGGTCTTCTTGAGGTGTAAATGGTCTTTGGGTTCTCACTGTTCTTAATGCATTTCGTGCTTCACTTATGATTTCTGCACTGGTCTTCTGTTTAGATGCTGAAAGTCGATGAAATGGATCCAGTTTTTCTAACTTTTTGTCATTTGAAGACAGCATCTTTCCTTTTAAAGTAAAATGTTCTTCAGATCAACACCATACCCTGCAAATATATGATACAATAAACACCAACTAATTTTATCTGGTCCTTTTGAAAGGAATATTAAGACCATTCATATACTAAACCATTCTGCTATCCTGAGCTTGAAAAAATCCTAAACAATTTTTGGTAAAAATCTAAGCAGCTAGCCAAGCATGGTAGGACATATCCATAATCCTAGCACTTGGGAGGCTGGGGTGGGAGGATCATGAGAGAGCACCCCACCTGGGCTATATGGTGAATTTCAAGCCAGCCTGGGCTACTTGGGGAAACTTGTCTCAAAACAGCACACCCACCCCCAAAATAAATAAATAAATAAATAAAATCCAAGTAGTTGGAAGGCAAAGATGAGAGAACAGCTCTCAAAAATATGGGCTCCACAGTTGTGCCGACATACAATTCAGGGAAAGATGTGCAAGGAAGAAACCCAAGATGAACGGAAGAGGGAATCATCTTATATTTTTTTTCCTTGTACCCAAGGCCTACCACTGCTCAACAAATACTTCACTACTGGGCCATACACCCTGTCCTTACCTCATATTCTTCAAACTACATGAAAACACTATGTGTTCTATTAAAATCTTACCTAACGTTTCCTTTTCTTCCCCACCACTCTCCACATAAAATGTTAGCATAAGGTTATACTTTAGACAGATGGGGCCTACTTCAAACTGCTTTTGCTTTTACAATACCAGAATGGACCAGCCCTACATTTGTCCATTGTATTTTTAAATAAATTAACTCTAAGCACTTTTAATTTGAGTGTCCTAGGTGAATAAATACCAAGTATCAATATCAAATATATCAAATATTCCTTTCCCAGCTCAACTTGCTCAAAGAGTTAACGTCATATATACAAGGGCTTTGAGAATGCAGATCTCATCTCAAATTCTGGTGTGTCCCATGAAGACCAATCTAACTTGACAAGGGTCCAGACTTTTGTTTGCTTCCCGCCCCACCCCCAAGATTTTTGTTTGCCCTTTTTTTTTCTTTCTTTCTTTTTTTTTTTTTTCTTTTGTTTTGCAGTGCTGGAGATCAGGCCCAGGGTCTTACACATGCCAGGGAAGCACTCTACCATTGAACTATATTCTCAGCCCTGGTATTATTGTCCTTAGGTGCCCTCAAGTCTGTATCCAATTCATAGCCACCATAGGTACAACAGGTGAAAACACTATTGTCAGTGCTTCTCTGCTATTCATAGGATTTTCAATGGTGGGTTGATTTTTGGGGAGTGGGTTGCCGGGTCTGTCTCCCGAGCCTACAGCACCTGGTGTTGCCAGGTGGTCCCCCACCCAAGTACTAACCAGGCCCAACCCTAGGTTCTGAGATCTGATGGGATTGGATACCACAGGGCTACAGCTTCAGGCCAGCCTGGTATAGATTTTTTAAAAACTTAATTCTAATTAGTATTTGGTATTAGGTATTCATTAAAAAAATTCTTAATAATAAAAAATTAAAAAGCAACAAAATACTTTTACATAAATAACTTATCTCTAGTGAGACAGAAGTCCATAAATTATTCACATATTTCAGCAGCTCAATTTTAGAATAGCTTCTACCAAAAAAAAAATGTTTTGTGACATATGCCCAAGGAAACAAGAGATTCCATTTCCATAAGTAAACAGGTGATTCCTTATACAAGAAGATTCACTATATTGATTCTATACAGTAAGTTTTACGTTACAGTAGACACAAGAACATTTGTTTAGTTCTACCCAGGCCCCACCTCAGAGTTTCTGAGGAAAAGACTAAGATGAAAACTATAAACAATATGTCATTTTTTTCATATCAAAAGACTAGGTGTCGAATTAAAACAGTAAAATGTTACTGGAAAAGCAACATTATTTTAGGAATTTTTGATACAGGATTTTGAATTTAATCAGGGTCTCTAGAACTATGTACATTAATATGAATATCAAAAACTATGAGAGACCTAGTACATTTCATTTTTAATTCTTCTGACATGATTGGCTCTTTAAAATAATCAATGTGATTTATTTAGAACTATATAAAATGGTATAGATTTACATTTATGTATATTATTTTTTGATGAACAATATAAATTCACTCCCACAAGATCTAACTTAAGTGGCTATGACAGGTTATTTTGTTTCTGAGAAACCCATTGCAAGGCTGAGGGTATAACTCATGGTAGAATGTGCACTTAGCAAGCACAAGACCCCAAGCACATCCTCCCCCTCAAAAAATCCATTGCGGTAAGAAATTATGTGACTTAGTGAGAAGTAGTTTCTGTACAATGAAGAGGTTTCTTCCAGAGTCTAAATCAGATTTTCTAGTCTTTTGGCCTCACACAACACTAATAAGTCTAATAATGTCCAAAGGTAATCTGGCAAACCTAATAAAGATTAGAGAAAGTGCTTTGGGGAGTAATAAGGGACTCTTATTCCTGACCCAATGTTCTCCAGGGCTATCTTTCAGCTTGCATTAAAAAGTACACTACTTCACAACATATTGAAGCAAATATGTTTACTCAGGTCACATACTAAGAATTCCGTAAATTAGGCTAGGGGCAGTGGCACACACCTATAAGCCCAGTGACTCGGGAGGCGGAGGCAAGAGGATTATAAATTCAAGGCTAGAGGCAGCCTGCATAACTTAGTGAGACCCTGTCTTAAAATAAAAAACAAAAAAGGAGCTGGAGTACAAGCCCAGAGGCAGAGTGCTTGCAAAGTATGCTGAGGTCCTGGGTATAGCCAAATACCACCAAAAGAAAAAGGAAAAAAGAAAAAAAGAAAGAAAGATTTTATAACTTATTTGCACAAACAGAATTTAGACTGACCAAATTTTACTGGAACCAATGTTGGTAAACAGGCTTGACAATCTTTTTGTCTGTAAATTTTTACCACAAATTCTAGCACAACTGTTTAAAAATTATTTTTTATTTATTTATTTTTTGAGTTACTTGGGGAATGAATCCAGGGCCTTGTATATTCCTTGCAAGTACTCTACCCCTGGGCTGCACCCAGGCAACAACTTTCCCTATCCCTCTTCCTCTCTAGCCTCTTAGATGGTGACAGACTGGTATAATAAGGTAAGACCTATACTGTTCATCTTTTGTTATTAGATTTTGAAAACCCTATAAATAGCAGAGAAGCACTGACAATAGTGCTGGGCATGGCACAATGTCCGGGAAGGTTTGGTTCTGTTGTACTTAGGGTTGCTGTGAGTCAGACCCGACTTGATGGCACTTAACAACAACAATTAATATATAATTAACTCAAAGTTGGAAATGTTTAATAATAAAAATGAACTGATTAGAAATGGAATTCTTTTGGTGGGGAGGATTTTTGTTGTTGTCATACTGGTTAAATTACAAATTATTATGGATGGGTTTTGCCAACTTGAAAAATAATTACTGAGCTGGGTGCGGTGGCACATGCCTATAATCCCAGCAGCTTGGAAGGTGGAGGCAGAAAGATCGCAAATTTGAGACCAGAGGAAGTCTGCGTGACTTAGCGAGACACTGTCTCAAAAAGTAAAAAAAATGGATTGGGGGTGCAGCTCAGTGGTCCAGTACTTGCAGAGCATGCAAGCGTGAGGCCCTGGGTTCAACCTCCAGTACTACAAAAATAATAATAATAAATAACAATAATTACTCAGAATTTGAAAGCCCATCTATTAATAATAAAGCATCCCAGAGCCACAACACAACAGTACCATAGAAATTTTAACTTTATAAAATTTTTCTGTCAATGGGAGCAAATTCAACTAGTAATGGTCAATTGTTTCCTATATACAAAGCCCTCTACTTGTATCTCACAGAGAAGAATAAACAGTCATCCCTCTCAACAAGATGGATCACTAGTGCTAAACATCTACTTTAATTCTAAGCACTGTGATAAGTACATATAAGTATATCATCTCAATTAATCCCCACCACAATTCTGTGAAGCCTGCATCTGTACCACCCTGGTGTCTGATCTTGGAAGCTAAGCAGGGTTGAGCCTGGTCAGTACTTGGATAGAAGACCACCTGGGAACACCAGGTGCTGTAGACTTGGGAGAAGGACTTGGCATCCCACTCCCAAAAAATGATCAGTCATTGAAAACCCTATGAATGGCAGAGAAGCACTGACAATAGTGCCAGGCATGGCACAGTAGTGGGGAGTATTTCATCTGTTGTACATAGAGTGGCTATGAGTCGAACCCAACTTGATGGCACCTAACAACAACAATTCTGTGAGGCGCCCAGTGTCTTAAGCAATAGTAAAAGGAAAGCTATGATGTGTGCCAGTGATGATAGTCAAACTATTATCCACTTAGATGGGGTGCTAGGAGGTGGGGCATTTGGAAGCCATGGGCTGCAACTATTTACCCACCAATACATACCAATATTTTCACAAGAAAGGTGTGTACAACCTGATTATAAGCCTTACTTGTATACAATTTTTGTTTTGTTTTGTTTTTTCAGATATGATCTCCCTAAGTTGCATAGCTTGCCTCTGGCCTTAAACTTGAGACCTGCCTCAGTCTACCACACAGCTGGGAAAACAAGCATGCACTGGCCCCAAATAATTTTAATTCAAAGAAGAAACTAGGGGTAAATGAAACACAGATATATACCTATGTGAGTACAAAGGAGGAGGAGATTCCTAATTGGGAGAGAACAAGTAGCCAACTTATGGAGGAGGTAGTACATGAGCTACCTCCTGGAAAATGGGCTGACTTTTAAGTAAGTGGCAGTGGCTGGTATTTGGGGCTGCAACAGAGAAGAGGTTCCAGCGAAGGCAAGAAGTGAGCCAAGGAAGAACATGGAGGACACAACAGTTGGAAAGGGGTGAGCAAGATAATCTGAAAGCAAAGGCTGGGGCCAGACCAGAGAGAGAACTAAATGGCAGGTAAGAAAACAAAAGCCGATAAACAAATAAAAGAGTTTCAGGGGTGATGTGATCTGGCAAAAATGGACAGGAAAGAGAGAAAAGATGTGGAGAAATCAGGCAGTTCTTATATAATCACTCACTTAACTCTACTCTTAGATGTCACTTCCTCAAGGAACCTTTCCAGGACTGGCCTCTCCCATCTTCTAGCTTGAGTTTAGTGTCCCTTGTCCAGATTCTATCAGGTCCCAGCTGCTCTCTGTCTTTACACCTTCCTACCATGTTAGAACTACCTATGTATCTGGTGTTGCCCCACCAGACTCGGAGCCCCAACTCTTCACACAAGGCACAGCTGAAGGTCAACACCTGCATAATCACTGGACTCTATTTTCACACATAGACTTGAGCTAAGAAACTTCCAGATGAAGGCTGCATGGCTTCTTTAATTGAAGATACTTGTTACTCTGAATTATGAAAGCATATTGGTCTTTATTCAAATGACATCTGGTTCATGATGCCATGTGGTAAATTGAGTTCAAATTTAGCCTCTTTTCCCTTTCTTGAATTCATTTTGAGTTGTCTGGCATGGAGTTGTTATTGTTGTTGTTAGGCACCATAAAGTTGGGTGGTGGTGGTGGTGGTGGTGGTGGTGGTTGTTCTTAGGTGCATCGAGTCATGTCCAACTCATAGCGACCCTCATGGGGTTTTCAATGGCTGATTGTTTCAGGATTGCCTCGGGAGTGGATTGCCATGTCCTCCCATTTTTGCGATGCTGGGAATCAAACTCCAGTCCTCAGAGACCGAAGGAGCAGCACTCTACCAACTGAGCTAAATTCCAGCCCCATAAAGTTGGATGGAACTCAATAAACACTGTGATCAGTGAATAAAGTACAAAAACACTGGAATTATTAGTCATCTGTCATCACTATAGCAGAAAAACCAACTGAAACAAACTTATGGGGGAAAGAGATTTATTGAGGGCTCACAGTTAGAAGATCAGTCCATGATGGTGGTGGGACAGGCATGGCAGCAGCAAGAGGCAGGGCTCATGGCAGATGACCTTGTATCTTTGTGAGCAGGAAGCAGAGAAGGGGAGTCATAGGTCTATGGTAAAGAAAAACTCTAAAGGCTGGGCCCCATGGAGCTACTTCCACCAAGCTAGACCTAACTTCCAAAGTTCTACAGCCTCCCAGAACAGCACCACCAGCTGGGGACTAAACATTAAAGCACATGAACTTTGGGGGACACTTTATATTCAAACCATGACTCTCTACCCCTGGATCCCAAAGGTCCATGGCCACCTCATAATGAACAATGCATTTTGTCCAATTTCAAGTCTCCAAAGTCTTAACAGTCTCAACCATGTTGAAAAGTCTAATGCAAGTCTAATGCCACTGAGACTTGTGGCAAACTTAGCTGTGGGCCCCTGAAAAACAGAAAGCAGGTTATATACTTCCAACATATAATGGCATAGAGTAAGTATTCCCACTCCAAAAGGGTGGAATGGGGGCACAGAAAGGAAAGACCTCTTCATAGAAAGACTCATATCCCACTGAATAAATCCCATAGGTTCAAATCTGGAATCTGGTACATGTGACATCATCTGGCATTTGACATCATCTCTGCTCAAACGGGCTTGGGTGGCTCTGCCCCCATGGCCTTCTAGGGTTAGCTCCACTTCTTGCCAGCAGTTTCCCTTGGCAGATTTTTCACAGTGCTGGCATCTCCAACATCCTGGGGTCTCCGTTGCTGCTTAGGCTCCCCCTGCAAAGCTTTGTGCATAAACCCTTCAGAGGATCTTCTCAGGGTACCCAACCCTCGTATGCATTGCCTAGCCTCACAGGCTATCTTCTGAAACCTTGGTTGCAGCCTCTATAACCCCTTAACTCTTACATTCTTCACAGCTACCAAAAAAGCACTACATGGACATGCCAAAGGGTTGCTGTTATCTTGAGAGAGAATACTAGACCTGGACTCTTTTGGACCATGGATGCAATGGTGGCCTCTATATGCTCAGAACAAGAAACTGTTTTCCTGTACAGCCCCCATTCATCCTGAAGGAATTTGCCTTTCAGACACTCTTTTTAAGTCCAGAAGACAGCTTTTTCATGCCCTGATGTCTCAGACAGGAGGACTCTTTTTGTGCCCCAAGGGAATTTCTTTTGTCTCAGCAAAAAGGTCCAGGCTTTCCTTCTCTGGGGCTTATCTCCTTAACAATTAAGACCTCCTGGCCTGAACCAGCCCTGTTTGCAGTAACCTTAGACAAGCTGCAGCTTTTCCACTCTTTAAATTGAACATTTTTCAGATCTTCCTGCTATGTCATTTTTTTCTCTTTTTTCCATAAATCTTGCTGAATGCAGCAAGCAGTAAATAAGCCATATCCCCAGTATCTTGCCACCTTTGTGATATTTCCTCCTCCAAGTTAATCAGTTCATTACTATTAAATTCAGCTTCACTCAAATCTTTGGGGCATGGAGAAAATGCAGAGCCTCTTTGCTAGAATATAACACAAATCACCTCTAGTCCAGTGCCCAATAGAACTCTCATTTTCCTCTGAAACCCTGTAAGGTCCTATCTGCTTTTCTATCAGCAACAGCATTCTGGTCTTCCTTACTCTCAACAGAACCACCCCTCAAGCCCTCCAGGACTTCTCTTGCCAGCATCTACAAACTCTTCCAGATTTTCCCACAAACAAGTTCCAAAGGCTGAAGAATCACATGGTTTGGATTAGGTTTCTGCATAGCAATGTCCTCACTCTCTGGTACCAATTTGCTATATTAGCCAGCTATCATTTGTGTAGTAGAAAAAGTAGAAAACAAACTTAAAGGGAAGAGGTATTTATTGGGGGTCCACAGTTAGAGGAAACAGAACATAATGGTGGCAGGGCAGGCATGGTGGCAGCCAGAGGTGGGGCCTGTTTGAGATGACCACACATCATAGTGGAGCAGGAAGAGAGAGAGAGAGACCTAAGCTTCAGGTGTGTGGGGACCTCCAAAGACCCACCTCCATGACATCAATTGTGCAAAACTAAGACCCTCCTCCCAAAGTTCCACAACCTCCCAGGACAGCGCCACCCACTGGAGACCAGATGTTAAAACACCTGACCTTTGGGGAACACTTACTATTCAAATATGAAAAGGAGTTAGGGTGACATAGAGGTGAGAAGAAAGCCAACAACAAGTAACATGCACCGAGAAGAGAAGATTGAACAGGATTTGGCATTTGAGAAAATAGGATGACGCCAGAGGCAACGCTGTGTATGTAGATCTATGGGGGTCAGAGAAAGAGGCCAAGGGGACCTTTTGAAAGAAAGAGGAGGGGAAGCAGACTGTGAAGGGTCAGAAGAAAGAAGCTGAGTTCCATCTTATATCACAATATCCCAAGTCTCTGGTGTCCACAGGACCACTAAGGAAGAACAGTATCAGCAAGAACTTGAAATTAAAGAATATTGTTAAAAATACACACACACACACACACACACACACACACACACACAGACATTTTACATATTGGTTTGGGGGAAGTTTTCATTATTAATAAAAATTTATACCTAATTATAAAACTTGTCTTTACACTTGCTGCTAGTCACCTAAGCCAGATCCTTCTTGCTAAATGCAATACTGTGCTATAAGGGAGTCTGGAACAGGGGAAAGGTTGGCCATCTGTACTCTCTTCCCAGAAAATCAAATCCCCAGGACCCATTCCCTGACTTTGAATTACCTGGGTATTAATATGAGCATCCGAAAAGGCATTGGTTAAGTGCTCAGATGATGGAGTAAGTGTTTAAGTCCTCTGGCAGTTTGCAGCTATGTGACCTTGGGCAAGGCCTTAAACTTGTGTGTGTGTGTGTGTGTGTGTGTGTGTGTGTGTGTGTGTGGTACTGGGGGTTGAGCCCAGGGACTTGTGCTTGCATGCTTTGCAAGTGCTGGACAACTGAGCTGCACCCTCAGCCCTTTTTTTTTACTTTTTTGAAACAGGATCTCGCTAAATTACACAGACTGCCTCTAGTCTCAAACTTGCCATCCTCCTGCCTCTGCCTCCCTAGCCACTGGGATTACAGGAGTGTGCCACCACGGCCGGGCTAGGAATTGAACATCTCTAAGCCTGTTTCCTCTTCTATAGTGCATGGATAGTAATAATAATTGTCCTTAAGGATTGTTTGGAGAATTAAAAGAAATGACCTAGGTAAAATGCTTTAGCATGGTGCCGGGTCCTTAGAAAACATTAACAACTACTTCTCGAGTGCCGTGCAATAAAGAGATACAAGGAAAATTTTCTCCCATGAATGAGAACTGCAATTTTTTAAGGGAAACTGCAAAAGAAAAAGAATGACATTTTCTCAGTGTCTTCATGCATTTCATAAGTTTTAAAATTGATCTGAGGATGCCTTCCTTTATGAAAACAGAGAACTTTATTTTATTAAATATCAGCTATGCCCAATGAACAACTAATCAGAATCTTATAGATTCACAAAATAGGATACAAAGAATGTGATATGCTTTGCTATCAAGTTAAAAGAATCCTTAGTCAGGGTGGGATGGAAGACCTGCTGTGATACTGGTGGAAATGGATCACAGAAGGCATTTTGTACATATATAATGCATTTTAATGTATGGTACATATACTTTCCTGAGGCTCTGTTGCCTAGAAACGCCTAGCTAGAATACTTGACCTCAACCAGATGCCCTGCCTAGACAAAGTCCCTTATTTTACCATCCTCTCAGTCAACAAGTCACTGAACTTCTATCAAATACCAGACACTTGGTTTTTGATAAGTGTATAGAAATAGACACCTGCGCCCGACCCCCGCAGCATGCAGAGTCCCACTGGAGGACAGAAAGGCGGACAACCGCAGGAGAGGTCCCCGGTGAACGGGCGGGGGACGCCTCACCTCCCGTGCAGACAGTGGCTCCCCTACTCCCGGCAATGCCCACTCCACTGGCTAAGGACAGGGCAGAGCACGGCAGCATCCTCACCAGGCCCGCCTGCCCGCCCTTAGGCGCTCTAGCTCAGCCTGGCCTGCCACCGTCTCCACGGCAACCGTACACAAACCACCACCCGCGGCAGCCTGCGCTCCCAGCCTGCAGAGCCAGGCCGCTGCTGGGCCGTCGGAGAGGGCCGGGGGACGAGTTGGGGGTGGTCCCCGGGAAGGGAGCTCCCGGCCTGACCCAAGGCACCTGTGATAAGCGCTGGAGACAGTGGCCCCGGCCAAGATCAGCTCATTCTCCGGCTTTCCTAGGGCAGCAGCGCGGCAGAAGCAGAGGAGGCGGGGCTAGGCTGCCCCGGCACCCCAGGGCACTGGGCCTGCGCCGCTCCCGCGAACGCATGCGTAGAAGGGCCTGGGCGTGGAGGCGGCAGGTGCGGAGTGTGAAGGCTGAAGAGTAAAGGCAAAGCAGCAGCAAGGACTCCGCGTAGAAAAGACGTCCTGGGGAAGCATGTTCTTTTAAATTAGCAGTTCACCGAGCCACACTTGTTAAACTCCTACGCGATATCTGCACTTCTATTAAGTAAACATAGGCAGCTTAATGTTTGCGTGGGAAAGTCAAGATTCACTAGTTCTGATTGCAGTCCTAGGTATCCCCGGAACCAGATCTTTAATCTCAGTTTCCTCATATGTAAAGTGGAGGGTTGGTTATATGTAATAATACCTAACTAGGTCGTGGGCTGTTAGTAGATTGACAGAAAATAAATATAAAGCGCTATGCAGATGGCAGTCAATGAATGTTAAACTGTTGGCTATCATTAAACCCTTGCATTTATGCCACACTTAAAGAGTTTATAAGGTGTATTCACTTATCTTCTCAGAGTGTTTGTGACTCTTGAGGTGGGCCACCTGGTGATCTTACTCACCGGAGAGCAACTAGGGGCCCGCCCTTTAGTGAGTGGCAGAGCAAGATTCAAGTCTAGGATCCCCACGCCCAGTCATTTTGCTTGTAGTGCGTCATCACGGCTGGATGGTATAAAGAACCCCACTTATGTTTCTAGTTTAAATTTTGTTCTCTCCTATTAGATCATTCAGCAACACTTCACAGTGTTAAATACAAGTGAGACCATAATCACTCTCCACTCAGGTTTGCACCACGTTTTATAAATATAGGGATTTTTTTTCCAGCTGAAGTGTTATTGTCAACATTGGAAAAATGCCACATTCCTTGGTGCTAAGTATCTTGTAAAGAATAATTAATTGACAGTGTTTTTGAGCACATACTATGTGCTCCGTGAGAAATGATACCTGTAAGTATTGTTCGAAATGTCCAGTAGGATTTCCCATATAACCAATGATGATTACTTACTGTTGTTGTTGTTGTTAGGTGCCATCAAGTCGGTATCCGACTCATAGCGACCCTCATAGGGTTTTCATTGGCTGACTGTTTTGGGATTGCCTTGGGAGTGGATTGCCAGGCCCCTCTCCCGTTTTTGCAGTGCTGGGAATTGAACTCCAGACCTCAGAGACTGCAGCGCAGTGCACTACCAACTGAGCTAAATCCCAGCCCGGATTACTTACTAGTTGATTAATTTTAGGACTAGAAACAAAATACTTGTGTTGTTCAGGATTGTTCTTCAGTGACCCAATACAACCTCCATTCTGTAAAAGGATCTTTGCCTATTTCATATAAAACTGTAACTAGTATTTTGAATTCACATTGTGTGAGATGTGATAAAATCCAACTTTCTTTTGATCTCTTACTGGCATTTTAAAACATATTCAATGCTGTTTATCTTCTGTCCTTGGATGGAGTTTTAGAGCTCATGAATTTTCTTCTCATTCTTATATAACTGGCAGTCTGATATTAATTAAGTTCCAACCACAGCTTCATTCCAAATTATGTTAGGTGCAAATTAACAAATGTATCAAACTCCACTTGGAATTAAGTCTTCATCTCCTTTATCCACAATCCAAGTCTCAAGGCACAGTTGGCTTAGGGCATCCCTTCCACTATTCCCTAGAAGTTACTTAAGACCCAGTGTGGATCCAATGGACAGGGAGAAGGGAGAAGGGAAGTGGAGCACGGCTTCTTGCACTTGAGTGTCTTCAAATCCGTCGTGCTGGCCTATGGTTAAATGGACTTTCATATGTCTTTCCTGAGTCCTTTGGAGTT
Source organism: Pedetes capensis (assembly GCA_007922755.1). Classification (NCBI taxonomy): domain Eukaryota; kingdom Metazoa; phylum Chordata; class Mammalia; order Rodentia; family Pedetidae; genus Pedetes; species Pedetes capensis. The sequence continues at coordinate 3,121 of VMDO01029605.1, read as the reverse complement.
TCTCATTGATGGGGACCTCTGTCCTGGGGACTCTTAACCTTGGTGGATGCAGTATTATTCCACTGGCTGCTTTTGACTCCTTCCTTGCTCCTAAAAAATCTAGGTTTTACACCAGTTTCCACTACCCATTTAGATGAATTCCAAGGAAAAGCCAACATATTTGCTGCCCTAGAGGCTCAGAGCATGCAGGTTTATCCCAACACACCCCCATCCTTGCAGCAGCAAGATGCTGCACTCTTTGACAGACCCACCTGGGAAGCCCGGCTCACTGGTTTAAGATGAAGGAGATAGCACCCCACACTCCTTTCTCCAAAGAAATTTCCTCATACATCCTCCCCTCTCCACTATGACCCCTTATTTTCAGCCTCAGCCTGGGAAAGCAATCCAGAATTGTGATGGGGGTCAGTGTGTTTGTGATCTGCCCTGAGGACTCCACCTCACCTTCACTTAGAATGGATGGCTACAAAATTGAGATGGTAATTAACCATCTCAATTGAAGGCAGCTTAAAAACCTGTTGTACAGCCAATTACTACCATGGTGTTGCACCTAGGATCTTGCACAAAACTAGTCCTTGTAGCACACTTCTGAAATCTGAAGCTAGCTATCTCAGTAGGCCAGGAACTGTCTGCCTGGCAAGTTAGAACTGAAAAGAATGACAAGGACAGAATTATAGGAAGCAATTCTAATAATTGCAAATAAAAGCAATTATTTGAATTGCTCCCTATAATTCAAAACTATGCAACTTATCTCACTGAAGGAAAATATTTAGACTAGTATAGCCCTTTAGTCCTGTTATACTGATCTGGCTGCTTCTCCAGTTACCTGATGGCTACTTAACAGAATTTTACATAGGTAGGCTTTTAAGTATAATTATTCTAGAAAGAAAACTGTCAACATGTCTTATACACCTTATAGACAAAATACCAATTATAAGTATCTGACATATATAAAATATAGTTTCGAAGTTGATCTCATTTGGAACATTTCATTTCTATTGTCTTATTTGGAGCCTGGAAGGTTAGTTTAAGGATTATTATCCTAATTTGAGATTGGAGAAAGTGAAGGTTCCTAGAGGCTAAAGTGGTCAGCCAGTAAAAGGATCTGAGACCTGGTGTTCTTGATGCCCAAGACCAGTGTGCTGGCCTGCCATTATACATGTACAAATATAATTTTTCAGGCTAAAGCCTCTCAGTCTGTTTGGGGCTGTAGGCATCAAAAAGAACTTCAGAATCTTTACATTTCCTTGAAAATAACTAATGAATTTCTTGATTTTGAGTTAAGAGAAATCAACACCCACAGAAGCAGCAGTAAAGAAATCAAAAGATGGATTGCACTAGAAAAAGCTGTTGCAAAAGGGCTTTTTAAAGTGTTGAAAAGTAAAGATGTCACATTGAAGACAAAGGTGCTCTTGACTCATGCCTTGTTATTTTCACTTGTATCATATGTTGTGAAAGCTGGACATTGAATAAGAGAGACAGGAGAAAAACTGATGCTTTTGAATTATGGTGCTGGAGACAAATATTGAATATGCCATGGGCTGCCAAAAGAACCAACAGATCTGTCCTGGAAGAAGAGCAACCAGAGTGCCCCTTAGAAGCAAGATGGCTAGACTCTGTCTTACATATTTGGATATGTAGTCAGGAGGGACCAATTCCTAGAGAAGGACATCATGATTGGGAGAGTAGCAGGTCACTGAAAAAAATGGAAGAGCCTCAACTAGATGAATTGACACAATGTCTGCAACAATTGGCTTAAACATAAAAAAAATTGTGTGCCTGGCACAGTGTTTTGTTCTGTTGTACATAGGATCACTATAAGTCAGACTCAATTTGGTGACACCAAATTGGTAGGTGGTAGGTGGTAGATTGGGCAATGATATCTTATGCACTCTCCAATGCAAAATGCAACAAAATGATAATTGTAGCTGCTTTTTATCTGCAGACTACTAAATTTTACAGTTTGTATCATAGTTTACATCATGCATACCTCATATTTAATATCTTTTGCTTATTTTGATTTCTCTATTAGGGAAATGTATCTGGAAAAGATTCAAGTTGAATAAACATTAATACTCACAATCCCCCCCTGAGCCAGTGATTTTTATGACTATAGCAGAGATGTGATTTCCAGGGGAAAAAGTTTATTTTGGTATGGAATAAAAATCATCAATTTAGAATTCTAATATTCACTCCAAGACACTCTTCTTTTGTCAATATGGAATTTCAGTACTTTAATTATATTTATCACACAATCCCTGTGCATTCATCAAATTGATGGCCTATGCAATCTTTGCATACAAATTTACAAGTAAAAATACATTAAAATGCAATTTGATGGAAATTTACAAAGCAGTGGTAGTTAACTAGCTTTGTGGAACTGGGTAGACACAAGACTGTAGAGTTGGACTAAACCTCACCAGTTGAAAAAGTTTCATGAAAAGCCTCTATTGTGTGTGGCTTGGCTACTAACTGTGCACTTAAGTATTACTTTACCCTTTAAGCACTTTATCCCCATCACTTCACCTCCACCACCCCAGGCCCTACACTCTACAGAGCTTAAGTTGTTGACAAGAATATTAATGAACAAAAGTCTATTTAATTATCAGTTGATTACAAATAGTTCTAACAACTTAGTGTTTCATTGGATAGGGGGTTCTAGTTTTCAGGGAGTTAGTGGGACTCTATGAATGACTTCATCCCAAACACCTGCTGCAATACCTCCCCTATGTTAAAAAAGACCAACTAAGAAAATCAGAAACTGTTTTTGTCCAACTCATCTGTGAAACATTACTGAGCATGCCTAGATCTTTTGGAAGACTTTGGCTGCAAATAACAGAATAGCCCATCGAGAAACTTAAATACCAATGATATTTATTGTTTTCTTTAACAATAAATCTGGAACTTGGCTGTTTCAGGGTGAATCAAAAGAACCAACAGATCTGTCCTAGAAGAAGTACAACCAGAGTGCTCCTTGGAAGCAAAAATGGCCAGACTGCGTCTTACATATTTCGGACATGTAGTCAGGAGAGAACAATCCCTGGAGAAGGACATCATGTTTGGAAGAGTGGCAGGTCAACGCAAAAGAGGAAAACCCTCCACCAGATGGATTGACACAGTGTCT
>VMDO01029604.1:0-22431 GCA_007922755.1 Pedetes capensis | reverse complement strand
TTTTTTTTTTTTTGTGGTTCTGGGAGTTGATCCCAAGGCCTCGAGCCTGCATGCTTTGCAGACACAGTCTGTAACTTAGCGAGACCCTGTCTCAAAAAGTCAAAAAATAGGCTGGGGGTGCAACTCAGTGGTCCAGCACTTGCAGAGCATGCAAGTGCTAGGCCCTGGGTTCAATCCCCAGTACCGAAAAAAAAAAAAAGAAAGAAACAAAGAAAGAAAGAGGACTTCCAGAACTGCCTCAGAAAGTGGCAAGAACAATGGGATATATGTATTTGAAGCCAGGGGATGTATTTTGATGGGGATTAGTGGCAATATATCCTTTACTGTAATAATTTTTAATTTAAAAATTCACTGTGTTCTGTGTGTGTGTGTGTGTGTGTGTGTGTGTGTGTGTGTGTGTGTGTGTGTGTTTCTGCAGTGCTGGGGATCAAACTCATGCCTCATACATGCCAGACAAGCACTCTCTACCACTGAGCAATACCCCAACCCACAACCCCCTTTATTGAGCTTGTTCTAGCTGGCACTGTGCTTAGTATTAATAATGCCATCAACTACCACCATTCAAGATGTGCAGGCTGAGGACCAGGCACAGAGTTAGGTACTCTGGGAGCATTATACCATCTAATTCTCATAATAGTTCTCTGAGGCAGCTATTATTATCCCCAGCTAACAGATGAAGAAACAGGTTTAGTGAGTAGAATGGACTTGCCAGGTGGTTTCTACTGCAAAGCTGTGATCTTCCTTCTATAAAGCATGGCCTCTTTCCTAAACTTCTTGGCAACTGGGTCCTAGCATGAGGTCTTGTGACTAAATGCAGATGCTGAGGATATGTAACCCCTTGTTTTAGATAATAAGTCACCAGGGTAAGAGACCTGCCTTGTCCCTCAAAGAAGCTGTCCCAGCCCTTCTATATAGCTGTGCTTCAGAGGGAGATACCAAGGTCTCAGTCATTCCCTGGAAACTTCTTTGTAGAGGCTTTCTTTGGAATAAGATAATGAAAGGATCTAGGTTGGACTGCCTATGGGGTTATTTCCTGCCAGCCACCACCTACAGTTGGCCTCTATCTGCGGTGCTGCAGTGCTGGGGATCTTGAAGCAAGACCCCAGTAGGAGCTTCCCTAGATGTGAAAAGGCCTGGTAGACAAAAGCTGCTGAGGTAAGCTACATAAGCAGCATGTGTAGAAGGCCCTTGGGGGTGGGTACAGTGGGACTTGGGAGATGGAGGCAGGAAGATCACAAGCTGGAGTCCAGAGGCATCCTGTGTAACTCAGTGAGACCCTGTCTTAAAATAAAAAATGGGCTAGGGGTGCAGGGGAGTGGTAGAGCATTTGCAAAATATATGCAAAGCCTTGGGTTCAGTCTCCAGGTATCTCAAAACGAAAACCCAAACCAAAAAGTCCCCTGGAGGGAGAGGTCTGGGAAATGGTTGCTGTAGGCTATGGTCCCCAGGAGAATGATTTGTAAGGCCCCTTCCCAAGGCAGGGTGATGGCAACCTACGATTCTATGAGTCAGGGATTAATTAGACAACTTCAGTGAAAGGCCTGCAGACTGACCCTTGCAGGAGACAGTAAGACCAAGCATGTTAGCACCATCGAGAACACAGGTGGATACTCAGCAGGGCTGGGGATGGCAAGAGTCAGGAGCTCAGGCTGGACACTGCCACAGGTCTGACGGTCCTGGGAGAAGCATACACGGCACATTGGTAATGGAAGCCTTTAGGGACATGGCTGCTAGCCTCCTTGTTACATAGATGGAGAGAGGTGCACATGGGTAGGTGACCTGTTCAAGGTCTCACAGCAAACAAATTATAGAGCTACCCACAGTTCTGTCCTTTCAGGTAAGAAATCCTCCATTGCCACCCTGTTTTAACAGTAAAAATAGAACATTGAAGGGGAATCATCTTGAGCTTGGTTGCTTTTGAGGTTCCACATGTTTATGCCCTTGCAATGCAACCTGAGTGTCCCTGGAAAGCCAGTTTGGCATCCCCAGTTGTGTGGATCAGGTTCATGCTTTTGCTAGTCACACACAGCCCACCCCCAAATGCAGAAGGGTGTTCCTTAAACCCTCTAGGCACAACATCTTTTCCTGTGATTTTCCTCTGATGATATCTTGTTTTGCCAACTAAATTAAGACTATGACAGAGAACAGAGACTACCTCTAGCAGTTTAGTTCAATTAAGATTTCACATCAACAAATTAAAATGCATCCTCACCGTCTGCAAAGTAAATCTGCCTGCATTTAGGAGGAAGCTCTGACATTTGCTGTTTAGGCACCTAGAGAACATGAGCTGAGTGTCAAACAGGGCCCACCCCTGTGGGAGCCAGTCTGGGGGTTCAGAGTCAGGATTTGTCTCCATGGGCTCGTAGGCTCTGGGCCAAGAATCCTCAAGCATAAATGTGAGGACCAATCTGAGCTTTTGATAATCTTCTGGTCCTCTGTAAAATGACAGAAATAATGATGTCATCATGTTTTTCATAAGACTAAATGAATTCAAACTAAAAGACTATCAACAGATACTTTTTCAGTGTTTGTCAATCACTCTTCAGGGAACTGAGCACAGAGCAATGAACCAAAAAGATAAACTCCCTGCTCTCCCAGAGCTTTTATTCTATGGGGGAGAGACAGACAATAAACAAGACAAATGAGTAAAATATGCAGCAAGTTAGAAAGTAATAAGAGCAATGGAGAATAATAAAGCAGGGAAAGAGGATGGGGGAGTTGCAGGACAGAAAAGTCTGTGGTTTTAAATAGGGTAGCTGGGGAAGGCCTTGATGAGAAGGTGATGACTGAGCCAAGACTTGAGAAGGTGAGGGTGTGAGCCATGAGGATGTGGGAGTGCAGGGCCGTGCTCCAGGCAGAGGTGTGCTGAGAGCCAAGGGTGGCGTGGGACTGTGAGGGTGTGTGGAGGATGGAGGCCAGCATGGCTGGAGCTGAGTGAACACGAGGGAGAGGAGAAGGAGAGGGGGAACAGAGGACCTGGGATATAAACCTGCAGGCCATTGGAGGACTCTGTTCTTTCTCTGAGTGAACAGGAAGCCAGTGTAGGGCTTGGAGCACAGAAGTGACGAGCTCTGGCTTCCATTTTAACATAACAGCTGTGGCTGTTATGTGGCATACAGACAGAGGGGGTGAGGTTGGGAGCTATTGTCACAAGGCTATTGTGGTAACTGAAGTGAGATATGGTGGTAGTCAGAGTGACAGAAGAGCTGCTGACAATGGGGAACATTAGTTCAAAATATTTGAAACCAAGCCAAGCATGGTTATACACCCCTGTACTCCTAGCATTTGGGAGGCTGGGGCAGGAGGATCATGAGTTTGAGGCCAGCTTGGGCTATGTAGCAGAGACCCTGTCCCCAAAAGGAATAAACAAACCAACAAATAAAGTTTAAAATCATTAATATCCTAGAAAATCCAGCATGTAAGGGTAATGTCCTCTTGAGATCATCACCCAAGGCAATTCTGTTAGCATTTGGTCCTGGGAAATTGGGCAGGGTTCCCATCCTTACCAGCAGCACATGGACTGCTGACAATGTGGTGCTCCAAAAAATGGACCTTTTCTTCTGTAAGTTGAAGGGTAATCTTTTATTTTTGAGAAAGACAGGTAAAGGATGTTTCCCACCCCCCTGCAAATTAGAATAGAAAATCTGACAGAATGCAAGTTCCATGAGGGCAGCCTGTGGAGAGGCTCAGATGTGAGAAACTCAAAACATAGTTTTTGAAGAATGAATGAATACCATTTTTCATACATTTTAGGTAGGAATTGAAACAATTTTAATAACAAACTCTGAAAATGTATACATTCCCCTTTTTTAAATCCCTTGAGCCTGTTTGTGTGTGTATATATATATATTTTAGAATTTTCTGTAAATATATAAAGTACTATTATTGTGTGAATTTGGTTCTTGCCATTGAAAGATTTGGATAATTTAGAAATTGTGTCTCATTCTCATATGCTTCCTCTTCTATTTCATTTCTCCTTCCTCTGTAATCTTAGCTATGAGTAGTTTTATGCTTCCTATTCCTACTACTTAACGTGGGTGAGTGGAATGTTTTTGATTTCTGTTTCAGAAAAACATGACAGCTAAATTAAATTCATTTTTACTTGTGTACTCTCATTGATCTTTCCTTCACTGAATGTCGGCATTCCTACTTTCTGAGCCTGAGCAGTTGATACCACTTCCTAGTGAAAAGAAAAACATACCCAAAGCAGAACTCTGGACTTCCCACAACTTCAAACTTCTCTTCTCTTTAACTTGCGTGGTAATTTGCATAGATCTGCATATGTTATGCAATCAGCCTGCTTTCCTTTTACATTTAAGCCTAAAATAATTTTGCTTTTATGTTTTCCTTCTCTTTTGCCTTCAACATACCTTTCTGATCCTGAGATTTAGATTTTGGTAGAAGAAATTGAGGAAAGGCCAATGAGGGAAATGGAGATTAGGGAACAGCATCATGAGATTGTCTCTGGAATTCATTTATTCATTCAACAACTATTTATTGACCGCCTACTATGCTTTAGTAGGCCCTTTCCAGGTGTTGGGAGTAGAGTGTGAACAAGTTAGGTACAGTTCTCATTCACATTGGGTCTGTACTCTTGTGAGGAAAAGATAATAAACAGGTAAACATATAAATAAAAAGTTGAGTTCTGATGCTCACAAATGCTATAAAGAAAATATAGTGACTGGAAGACTATTTTAGATTGGTTAGAATATAGAAGGTCTCTATTGAGAAGTGAATGACATTTGGGTAGAAATCTGAATGATAAGGAGTCCACCACATAAACATTTAGAAGAAAAGTGTTCTAGACTATGAGAACATCAACTGATGTTGTTGTTAGGTGCCATCAAGTCAAGTCTGACTCATTAGCGACCCTATGTACAGCAGATTGAAACACTTCCCAATTCTGTGCCAGGCACACAATCTTATTTATATTTAAGCTCACTGTTGCAGACACTGTGTCAATCCATCTGGTGGAGGATTTTCTTTTTTGTTGTTGTTGACCTGCAACTCTCCCAAACATGATGTCTTTCTCCAGGGACTGATCTCTCCTGACTACATGTCCAAAATATGTAAGACACAGTCTGGCCATTCTTGCTTCCAAGGAGCACTCTGGTTGCACCTCTTCTAGGACAGATCTTTTGGTTCTTTTGGCAGTCCATGGTATATTCAATAGACATCTCCAGCACCATAATTCAAAAGCATCAATTCTTTTCCTGTCTCCCTTGTTCAATGTTCAGCCTTCACAACCATATGATGTGACTGAAAATACCATGGCATGAGTCAGGCCTACCTTCGTCTTCAATGTGACATCTTTACTTTTCAATACTCTAAAGAGATCTTTTGCCACAGCTTTTCCCAAAGCAATGTGTCTTTTGATTTCTTGACTGCTGCTTCCATAGGAAGCAGCAAACTCTTGGACAACCTCAATCTTTTCTCCATTTTTGTGAAGTTGCATACTGACTCAGTCTTCAGGATTTTTGTTTTGTTGATGAGAACATCAAGTGAAGACACCTTGAAATCCAAATGAACTTAGAGGATTTGAGGAACAGAATGGATGTTGTATCATTTAGAATGTTTTCAATGGAAAGAAAAAGGGCCCCAATTCAGCCAGTTGCTGTGGTGCACACCTGTAATTCCAGTGACTTTGGAAGCTGAGGCAGGAGGATGATGAGTTCAAGGCCAGAGGCAGCCTGCAACAATTTAGTAAGACCTTGCTTTGAAATAAAAGAGGGGCCATCATGCAGCTCAGTGGTGGATCACTTTCCTAGCATGTGCAATGCAACGCTCTAGGTTCAACCCTCTCTACTGGAAAAAGAAAAGAGAGAGAGAGAGAGAGAGAGAGACAGACAGACAGAAAGAAGGAAGGAAGGGAGGGAGGGAGGGAGAGAGAGAGAGAAAGAGAGAGACAGAGGAAAGAAGGAAGGAAGGAAGGAAGGAAGGACGGAAGGAAGGAAGGAAGAAAAATCCCAATTCAAAATGGCACAAACAAGAAGGCATTTTATTACCTCAAATGAAGAAGCCTGGGAGCTATGAAGACAGGGTTCTAAGGTTGGTTAAGTTGGCAAATCAACATTAAGGGCCAGACTTTCTGCTCAGCCACCCTCTTGGGCAGGCTTCCTTCTAAACAGCAAGATGACTGCCAGAGCTCTGATTTCCCATGATTTCCTCATCCTCATACACTGTCCAAAGGCAGAAAGGAACAATGTAAACCCTCTTTTTCAGAACAAGGCAATGCTTTCCAAGACTGTGCAGTTTTCTCTTCATATCTCACAGCATAAGAAAATTTTCTTTTTCTTTTTGCAGTACTGGGGGGCTGAACCCAGGGCCTTGCACATACTTTGCAAGCATACTACTACTTACCTGCACCCTCAGCCCCTCATTTAATATTTTATTAAATATTATTTAATTATTTAACAGGGTCTTGCTAAATAACTCAGGCTGCCTCTGGCCTCAAACTTGTGATCCTCCTGCCTCCACCTTCCAAGTTGCTGGGATTACAGGCCACTGGGAGGTTGAGGATTGATGAGAAAAAGTCTGGGGAACAAAGGGACAAAGGATGCCCAAAGCTCCCCTGCCTACCGACTTAGAGGGCATAGCTTTCCAAAATGTCAGATGTCTCTTCCCAAGGAACCAGGAGGATGCAATTACTCAAAATTTTACATTCTGGGCTGGATGTATAGCTCAATGACAGAGCACATGGTTAAGTGTGCACCAGGCCCTAAATTCAATCCCAGCACCAAATATGTGTATAGTATGTATTCCTTTGGTTCTCACAGAAGATGAATGATAATAATAGCAATAATAACTGTGGTACTTGACAGTTTCTTTGTTTTGTTTCTGGTACTGGAGGGTTGAACCCAGGGCTTTACACATACTGGGCTGCATCCCTAGTTCGTTCGTTCTCTTTCTTTCTTTCTTTCCTTCTTTCTCTTGAGACAGGGTCTCACTAAATCACACAGGCTGCCTCTGAGTTTGAACTCGAGATCCTCCTGCTTTTACCTGCTAAATCTCTGGGATTACAATTGTGCACCACCATGAGCAGCCTACTTCACAATTTTCAAAGAACATTCATGCACTCTCTCATTCAATCCTTAGAACCTCCCAGAATGGCTACCAGGACAAATGTTATTGTATCATTTTTGTAGATAATGAAACTGAAACTTAAGGAAAGAAAATTAATTTACCTGGTGTCATCAGCTGGTGTTAAAATCAGTCTCTGATGCAGGCTAAGTAGTTTTTCCATAAATCTACATCTGGAGGTGGGATGAGTCCTAGAGGATATGGGTGCTAAAGGGAGTTTCTGGTGCAAATGGGGTACAGGTTTTATGGATTTAGGCAGCTCTGAAAGATTGGATTCAAAGAACCTAAAATAAATTCTGCATTCCCTCAATTCCATCTCTATAACTTCTTACAGCAATGCTCTAGCCACACTGATCTCCTATGGCCAATCTCTCTCTCTCTCTCTCTCTCTCTCTCTCTCTCTCTCCCTCCCTCTCTCTCTCTCTCTCTCTCTCTCTCTCTCTCTCTCTGTGTGTGTGTGTGTGTGTGTGTGTGTGTATGTGTGTTGCTAACTTTTAATCCTCCTGAGTGGTGGGATTACAAGCATGTGCCACTGCCACTGGCCCAGCTTTCCTAAGGCCAGTCTTGCTCACCTACTGATAGTCAGCCTTTCCCCACTTCTTTGCTCATTGAATCTTTGTGTTGCTCTAAGAAGCTTGACTTTTGTTAGACATTGGAAGCATTTGCTATTCAGTGAAGCTTTGTAGAAGCAAGGCTTCTCCACTGCCCAATTACAAACCAATCCTTAAACCAAGAGTGGTGGCACATGTCTTTAATCTCAGCACTGGGAGGCTGAGGCAAGAGGATCAACATGGGTTCAAGGCCAGCCTGGGCTACACAGCAAGACTCTCTCAAAAAAATAAATAAATAAACACAACAAAACCAAACGCCAAATAAAACAATCCTGGTAATTACATTCTCTTTGCTTATGACCAGGTCAGGAAAAGGGCATATTATGAAATTTTTCTTATGCTGTGAGATATGTGAGATATGAAGAGAAATCTGTGCCTAGTCTTGGAAAGCTTTGTTCTAAAAAGGAGTATTTGAACTGTTCTTTTCTGCCTTACAGGATCATATGAGAATGAAGAAGTCATAGGAGATGGGAGTTTGGAGCTATGGCATCCATCTTGCCAAAAGCCATGTCTGGCTTTTTTGTTTGTTTCTTTGTTTGAGAAAGGGTCTTGCTGTGTAGCCCTGGTTGGCCTCCAACTCATGATCCTCCTGCCAAAGTCTCCCAAGTGTTGGGATTACAGACATATGCCAATTTGTCTAGCTTTCCTCCAAAATATTAATTAGTCTATTACTTTTTTCTTTTGTTATGGGTATTTTTTGTTTGTTTTTTGAGGCAGGGTCTTGCTGTTACTTAAGGCTGTCCTGGAACTTGCTATGTAGACCAGGCTGGCCTCAAAACTTGTATCTATCTCCCTGCCCTACTCTTCTCCTGAGTGCTGAGATTATAGATGGGTGCCACCATGCCTGGCAGTCCATAACTTTTTTTTTTTTTTTTTTTTTGCTGTACTGGGGGTTGAACCCAGTGTCTCATGCTTGCATGCTTTGCAAGTGCTGGATCACTGAGTTGCACCCCCAGCCCATTTTTTTACTTTTGTGAGACAGGGTCTTAAATTACGCAGACTGCCTCTGGTCTCGAACTTGTGATCCTCCTGCCTCTGCCTCCCGAGCCGCTGGGATTACAGGCGTGTGCCACCATGCCTGGCTCTAGTCCATTACTTTTTAATTCAGCCTATTTCAAAGTCTCAGGACATAGATAAAATGTGAACAAATTCTCTGCCAGAATGTACCATGAATGGCATGGTGGCTCAGGCCTGTAACCCCAGCACTCAGAAGGATGATGCAGGAGGATCTCAAGTTCAAGGCCAGCCTAGCTACACAGCCATATGTCCTTTAAAAAAAAAAGCCACAGAATTTTGTGATACTAAGATAAAGCAGTTGTTCAGACAGATCTTGGAAGCTCAGCAGGGCCGGACCAGGTGCTGTTGGCTTGGAGAAGGATCTGGCAACCCACTCCCAAAAAACAATCAGCTGCTGAAAGCCCTGTGAATAGCAGAGAAGCACTGACAATAGTGTTTCGTCTGTTCTATGTGGGGTCGCTATGAGTCGGACACCAACTTGATAGCACCTAATGACAACAGCAACAAAGTGATGAATTAGCAGCTCTAGATTCCTGCAGAGACAAGATGACCCTCCATTACACTTCCTTCCCCCTAGCTAATCTAAGCTAGGGGAATTTTCAAGTGGCAGATTCTCAGAGGCAAAAAATGTGCATATGATGTGGCTTATTTGTTACATATCTACATCCTCTTTATACTAACATCAACTATGGGGCAGGAATAATCAACTCTGTATGTTTGCATCTTTTACAGCCAACATATGTCTGGGACAGAGTCAGCTTCAGATGTTTGATAGATGAATGAATGAGTGAGTGAACAAAGCCATGTTTGTGTTGGTTTATTTCTCATAGCTTTGCCTCATTGTTCTGTTAAATATCCACAGTTCCTGCTGTCATAACTTAGAATGTGGAAAATTACTTCAGGGAGCAGGGACTGAGGAGGAGCTGTGGAGTGATAACAATCTGCTAGGACATTACAATTTTTCCTTAAAGCACTTAAGCTCTAGTTTCTTTCCTGTTTACTATTAGTAGTGATCCCAAATCAGTTGTGAACCTTCTCTTGCCTTGAGGGAGTTAAGAAGAGAGGACTGGGGTGGTTGTCCAAGTTTATTATCTTCTCCATTACTCAGGCATATTCCCCTGAGCTTTCACATGATTTTATTTTAATGCAGTTATTTGTATTAGGCAAGTCTCCAGCTTAGCCAGGCCAAAGAGGGAGGTGGGAGAGCCAGGGGAGAGCTGATGGAAAAATAAATACCCTGAAGGTTCCTGATGATCTGACCATGGCTTTAATATGAATCAAATTTTCTCTAACCTGCTCTCCCACAGTCAGCATTTCTGTTAGAAATAATTTGTAATTATCAAGCTCCAGTTAGGCCAAAAGACTCCGTGCAAAGGACTTTGATATGATTAGGGAAAGGCTTGGAAATATAATTTGCATGGTTCTATCCCTCTCTGCCAATGACATTCCTGGAGAAGGCACTTTGTCCTTCCTGGCAGGAGAAATACAAAGGACATATAGGAGCTGGGGATCAAACTTCAAAGTCAGTAGGGCTGCTGCTCCAAAGCTGGCCCCAAGGAAGAGGCTTTCCTGGAATAGTAAGCCTGAGAGATTCCCCATCTAGTATTCAAGAGCTGAGAGTCAGTGAGTGACCCAGAGAGGGACAGAGCCAAATGCATGCTGACCAGTAGTCTGCCTACCACTTAGCAGAAAGGCCCTTTGGTCAGTACCAGTATGGATCACTGCAGAGAAGACTTGGGCTTGTCCCTGGCTGAGAAATAGTGAAAACCTCACCATTCCTTCTGCTTCTTAACCCTTATGTACAAAAGCAACACAAAAGTACACCAAAAAAACAAAAACAAAAACAAAATAATAATAATAATAATAATAATAATAATAATAATAGAAAGAAGAAAAAAAGAAATTAATGGAAACTTAAATAAATGGAATGATATCCTGTGTTCATGGAAGACAATATTGTTAAGAGGGAAAACTCCAAAAATTGATCTACAGATTTGATGTAATTGTAATCAAAGTCTCAGTTTATTTATAATAAGAAAAAAGTCTGCCAGGCATGGTGGTACACACTTGTAATCCCAGCACTTGGAAGGCTGAAACAGGAAGATTATGGGTTCAAGGCCAGTCTGGGGTATGTAGTAAGATCCTGTCTCAAAAAACAAAACAAAACAAAAAGAAAAATGGAGAAAACAAAAGAAAAGAAAAACTTGACCAAACCAACTTTTCTTAGATCCATTGAACTTGGATCACAGGATAAATAACCTCCCTAAAACCTAGAGACATGAGTGAATATGAATCAATTTACCTGAAGCAAAAGACACTGAAACCAGGAACCTATAGGAATGAAGTCCTGATCCATGCTATAATATAAAGGAACCTTAAAAACTTTAGGCCAAGTGAAAGAAGCCAACACAAAAGACCACATGGAATATAATTCCATTGATATGAAATGTCCACGATAGGTAAATCCATAGAGACAGAAAGCAGAGCTTTCTGTCATGGCTGGGGGGAGTACAAGGGGGAGTGACTGCTGGTGGGCACAAGGTCTCTAGGGTAATAAAAATGTTCTGGAATTAGTGGTGATAGTTGCACAACCTTATGAATATATTAAAAACCAATGAATTGTACATTTGAGAACGGTGAATATAGTGTTATATAAATTATATATCAATTAAAAGCCAAGGATAATTTGGCAAAGAAGTCCAAATTTCTCATCAGACTCATTTTGCTGACTTGTTTTCTGAAACCAGAATCTTCTCTACAGACTGACTGATCAATCCAACCTTTGGCTGTCTGGCTCCTACCTTTCCACAATGTCTTGTGTTCTACTGATTTGATAAAAGGAAGTCTGCAAAAATGAATGAAGCAAAGTGAGGAAGAAACCTGAAGGAGGAGGGCTAGGATGGGGGGAATGCTTAAAATGAAACTCCAGAGCTTTGTTTTGTAGCAGGCCTTGATGGTGCAGTAAGATCACCTTTGCCATGAAGTCTCCCTGTTTTTTTCTTTCCCTAAAACAGTTCATCTGACACATATCATTTTGACCCAAAGACCTCACATTGAATCAGTTACTGCCATGTTGCCTTATATGTTTTCTCACCCACTGTCTAAGAGAAAGCTTATTCTGCTTGTTTCAGGTATGTGTCCTCCACACAATCACATCAGTTCTTTCAGGGTAGAATCCCTGTCTTGATCTCATAGACCCTCTTAATACAGAAAGAACCTTGGGTACTACCTGCTTCTCCCTTCTTAATTTAAATGTAGCTCCAAAGCCAGGTATAGTGGCACATGCCTGTAATCCCAGCAACCCAGGAGGCAGAGTCAGGAGGATCACAAACTCAAGGCCAGAGGCAGCCTGCATAATTTAGTGAGACCTTGTCTCAAAAAATAAAGAAATGCCTGGGGGTGTAGCTCAGTGGTAGAACACTAGCAAAGTATGTGCAAGGCCCTGGGTTCAACCCCCTAAGTGTATAAAAAACAAAAAAAGTAGCTATAAACTGCGTGTGGTGGTACCTACCTATAATGCCAGGACATGGGAAGCTGAGGCAGGAGGATCAAGAATTTGAGGCCACCCTGAGTTACATGAGGAAACCCTGTCTCCAAACAAACCAACAAATAGGCATACAAACATAAATAAATAAATAAATAAATACCATACACGAACATAGCCCATGGCTAGGGGTGTAACTCAGTGGTATAACACACATTTAGAATATGCGAAGCCTTGTTTTTGATCCCAAGCACCTAAAAAAAAAAAAAAAAAAAAAAAAAAGAGCCCAACCCAACAATTAGAATGTTTGGGATCATCCTTCCTTCTGTATTCAGTGAGAAGGACTCATGCTGACCTTTCCCCCCTATACATTGTAAAATCCATGTCTTGAACCCTATGTCTTTAAGGGATTTTGAGGGACAGTAGAGTGTGATATTTAAGAGAGTGGCTTTGGAATTGGCATTCACATCCCACCTCTGCCACTTACTGGTGATGTGACATTGCACAAATTATTTAACTTCTCTTTGCCTCAGTTTCTTTGTATATAAAATGGAGATGATAATACTTCCTTTTCCATGAGGTTAGTTTGAGGATTAAATTACTTACCAGTAATATGGGAACATAAAGCACTTAGAATAATATCTGCCACTTTAACTGCTACAGAAATATTTGATCTTATTCCTTGTTTCTGCCAAATTCTTTATTATTATTATTATTATTATATTGTTGTTATTATTATTTTGGTGGAGCTGGGGTTCAAACCCAGAGCTACTGAAATGCAACAACTCCCTCAGATCCTCTGGAATTCTTGACCTACTGTACACCTTACCCTTTCCTCCTCTCATGTTACTCCTACTTCATTCTCCAGAACATCTCTAACTCAAGGCTGTGTGTGGCAGACTTTCACTTAAAGCTTGAGAGCAGCACAGGGGCCCACATATCACACAGTTAAGCCAACAACTTAAAATTATGTCTCGAGCATTGCTGTTCCTTTAAGTTCCCTGGTCATTCCTTCCACTAGGCATCTCTCAGCCATTACCCATCTTTTCTTTTCTAGTGCTGTGGTGAGGGAGAGGAAGCTGTCTTATTTTAGTTACACACTTTGCCTTCTCACGTCTCCTCTTTCTTTCCCTAGCTCATCACCCTAGAGATCATTTCTTTCTAATCTTCATGTGGCCCATTTAAGCCCTCCATGAGGGGCCAAAGAAGATTTATCTTTTTTTTTTTTTTTTTTATTCCTGCTGGGGGGTTGAATGCAGGGCCTTATGTATACTTTGCAAGCACTCTACCACTAGGCTGCACCCCCAACCCTTGTTTTATTTTTTGTCTTCAGATAGGGTCTTGCTAAGTTATGCAGCCTACCTCTGGCCTTGAACCTGCTATCCTCCTGCCTCTGCCTCCAGAGTTGCTGGGATTGCAGGCATGTGCCACAGCACCCACGCAAGATTTATCTTTCACCTACAAAGCAATCTTGGAGGTAGTTTTCTATAAAGAGTCTTACTACCAGGACTCAAGAAGACAAGAAGAGGCCCAGAGAGGGGCAGAGGCACCTCTGAAGGTCCTGAGAGAAGTTATCATTGTCCCATGGAAAGCATTGCAGAGCCAGTAAAAGCTATGCAAAACCTTCACTGGACAAAGGATTTGCCAGCAAGCAGCACAAGTAAAACCAGCTTCCTCCTGCCATTTGCTCTGCATAATTTGTTACTAGAGCTGGATGATGGGGGAGTTATTGTTTTCTATGGAGGGTTTCAGGTGATACTTTAGCCCATTAAGGCTTGCTGCTTCCCAAGGCCTGATTTTCCTCAGGCACTGCACTGAACTTGTTCTTCAGCTGCCAAGGAAGGCCGCCGGAAGGTAATTTATGTTAATTTTTTCCCTTTCTGGGCCATTAACTTTTGTGATATTAATATATCTTATGTGGAGCCTCCTGGTGGCACAAGCTGCTGCACCCTTAGGGTGCTGGTATGTGTGCAGGAGGGAGTGCTGCCTGCTAGTGCAACAGTGAGATAGGTGTCTGCCCTTGCTCCAAGTCCCTGGGGACTCTGCTGCCAGGTATATGGCAGAGATGGGAATGGTGGGGCAAGGGTTTGCCCTGGCCAGTCCAAATGAAAGTTAATGGTTCTCAACAGTGGGCCTGTGGGCCCTGGAAGCTCTGGGTGGGAAAGACCTTTCCTGGGCTAGTTTTTTCTAGAATCCTTCTCTCAACTTGTTCTAGGTTCAGTTTGAAAAAATGGACTGAAGGTGCTAATGGGAATGTACTGAAAGCCTAGGAAGTGTTAGGTAGCTAGGTGAGCCATTAGCAGGTAACATGGAGGAAAAGGAGATTGAAAATGGTTCCTGCCATTCCCCCTTGATGAATGAAGCCACATGCATCTCTGAGGATATTTGAAGGATATTTTCAAATGGGTCCTGCATTCTATCCAAGCCATAATCCATTTATAAAACAAAGACCTTAGGACCATGTCACACTAGGCACCCAGAGCTGGGCACCCAGGGATGATGTCACACTGGGCGTGCCCTACTTTGAATAAAACTAGAGGGTACATGCACCCAGGTTCTCTTCTTCCACAAGCTCCCCACCTTCCTCTCCACTCCTTGAACTTCTCTTTCCAGTACCCTTATGCACAGCTCTCTTTTCTCTTGGGCCCACCATCTTCTCTATATATTCAAGGCACTTTTCCTTCTAAAAGCCTGCTTAACTCTTCTGTTCTCTCTGGCTTCTTTACCTTACCCTGGGAACAGAAATCCCAGGGGACATGGGTTTTTCCGGTTTCTTTTCTAGGTTAACCTAAACGTCTTCAAGTGCCTCAGTTTTCCCTGTAATTATTCCTTAAATGTATTATCTTTAATAAACCTGTCCTATACTCTATTACAATTTCTGTGTCAGGTAAAAATTCTTTTTTTTTTTTTTTTCTTTGTGGTACTGGGGGTTGAACCCAGGGCCTCACGCTTGCATGCTTTGTAAGTGCTGGGCCACTGAGCTGCACCCCAGCCCATTTTTTTACTTTTTTTTGAGACAGGGTCTTGCTAAATTATGCAGACTGCCTCTGGTCTCAAACTTGTGATACTTCTGCCTCCGCCTCCTGAGCCGCTGGGATTACAGGTATGTGCCACCATGCCCAGCTAGGTATAAATTCTTTTATACACTAAGGTTTTTCTGCCAGATACCTGTGCTCTGAACTCACCTACCTGCACTCCCCACATCTTCCTGATAAAGGAACAACAAACATCTTGTGAGCATCTATTTATTACTTACCAAATTACTGTCTTAGAGGCTTTGGGGGCTTCACAAATGAATAAAATATAGTCCCTGTCCTAAAGTTCCTTTCTACCTATTGGGAGTTGTTGGAGAGGGTAGATGAACCCAATTATAGTCAGTTCTGTTTTAAGATGACATATGTGTACCTAAAAATCACCAAGCTATGTACAATCCCTCAGGGCTTATGGGAAAAATGGAGTAGGGGCACAGCTCTGAAAAACTCATCAGTGATACATTAAAACAGAATAAGATAAGAACCTGAAAAATATGGTAACATAGCTTTATAGAAGTTAAATCATTAAGATGACTGGCTGTAGTGGTGCATGCCTATGATCCCAGCCCTCAGGAAGCTGGGGCAGGAGGATCTTGAATTTGAGGTCAGCCTGGGCTACGTAGGGAGAACTTGTCTCAAAAAAAAAAAATCATTAAGATTAAATACTATAAAGTAGACATAACACTTTACCTTGAAAAAGACCTGAAGTTTGCTTATTGAAGTGTGAGGCAGAGAAGTTGCAGATGGTGAGTTACTGTGAAGTAGTGGAAACAGTTATCTGGAGTGTGATGGAAGGTTGTAACACCCGGTATGGACATACAACGTTTGGTGTTTGTGCAGGTTTTGTGTCTTCCTATGTAGGCTGGATCAGTGAGCACAGTTTTCTCCACTCATTGAGTATTTCTTGTAGAGAAAGTCGTGCAGAAGCTCATGTGAAATTTGCACTTTTGCTCAAATCATTCCCTAAATATATCATCACTTTGTAACAAGTTCATATCTTCAAAACAAGCATTATAGAAGCATAAGACATAGACTATATATGCCTAGATTCTATAATATAAGCAATTTATTTTTTCTTTGTACTTTTTTTTCCTCTTCTTCATTCCAACAAGGTAGCTAAGTTATGTAATTCCTTGCCTTGGGGCCATTTGTACGATGAAAAATGTCCATTCAGTCATTCCATCCATCAGTAAACATCCACTGAGTCCTTTTTATGTGCCACAAGGTATTCTAGGCACATGGGGAGAGAGGAGTGAATAAAACCATGAAGCCTTTGTCTTCATGGAGCATAGATTCCAGTGGGAGAGACAGACAATAAACACACACATATATAATACAAATGTTAGGCAGTGAGAACTGGGATAAAGAAACAGAGTAGATTAAGTGACTAGTGCATGACTAGGGGTGGAGGAAGAGGACATGACTCTTTTTCCAGACTGGGGAACTCTGGGGGAGGGGACATTTGAATGAAGTGAGACATCTAAATGATATGAGGATATGGGCCATATAATTATTTACAAGAAGAGTGTCTAAGACAAAGGAGACAAGTGCAAAGGCCCTGAGAAATAACCATGCTCATATATTCAAGAGATGTCAAGGAGGCCAATAACTGGAAATGAGAGACAGGGAGAGCAATGGGGAATGAGATAAAGAGGCACAGCAGAAGACTTGGTCCTATAATGTCTGTAGATCATGCATGGTCAGTTCTGGGGATTTTTGTTCTAAGTGTGATGAGAAGTCATTGGAACATTTTAAGCAAGTAAGACATTATCTGACAAGTATAAATCAGTGCTGTCCAATAGAACACTTGGCAAGGATGAAAATGCTCTGTCTGTACTCTGTCCAATATGGTAGCCCCTGACCATGTATGGCTATTAAGCACTGGAAATGAGGCTAGTGTAACTGAGGAAATGAAATTTTGATTAATTATAATTTATATTTAAATGGCCACATGTGGCTAGTGGCTACTGTATTGAAGTTCTAGATGTTGTGCAGCATATACTAAATGGGAACAAGAATGGAGACAGGTTGACTAGTTAGGAGTACAAGAGTGTAAATAAGAGATAATGGGGGAGGCAGGGGTGGTGGCAAAAAGCTGCAATCATAGCGACTCAGGAGGCTGAAGTAGGAGAATAGCAAGTTCAAGGCCAGAGGCAGCCTGCATAATTTAGTGAGACCCAGTCTCAAGATAAAAAATAAAAAAGGAGCTAGGGGTGCACCTGAATGGTAGAGCACCTGCACAGCATGCGTAAGGCTTTGGGTTCAACCCCCCAGTATGGCTCAAAATAAAAAATAAAGAAGGTAACGGGGACCAGGGACCATCACGCATATTTGTAATTGTAGCTACTCAGGAGGCTGAGGCAGGAGGATCACAAGTTGCACAGGCTGCCTGTGTAACTTAGTTAGACCCTGTCTCAAAACAAAAATAAAAAAGGTGCTGGCTGGGGTTGTAGCTCAGTGGTAGAGTGTTTACCTAGCAAGTATGAGGCCTTGGGAGCTCAGTTCAGTAGTGGAGGGCTTGCCTCCCATGTACAACCTGGATTCAACCTCCCACCCTCACCCATATTGTGAAAAGAAAAAAGAGATAATGGGGGCTTTGATGGATGAGGTAGGTAACACTGGACATGGTCAGATGTGATTAGACTCTGGATATACCAGGGTACTAAAAAATGTATACACATTTATGTCCTGTTATCTATCTGTTACTTCTTAAAGTTGAATTGAATTATGATGGTAACCACTTTGAGCACCTCTTATAATTGCAGAAGTCAAAGGTGACTTGTATTCATCTTTCATTATTGGTATATATTGAGTATTACAATTTTAATACCTAAAATGTGTACCTTCTGTAGATTGAAGGTAAAGGATACAGGCTGATGGACTGAATATTACAGAGTATAAGAGAAAGAAAAGAACTGAAAATGATTCTTATGTCAAATGTGGTGGCATGTGCCTGTAGTCCCAGCATTTGGTAGGGAATGGCAGGAGGATCATGAGTTCAAGGACAGTTTGGGCTATATAATGAGATCTCTGTCTCAAAAAAAACAATGGCTGGGGATATATCTTAGCCATAGGGCACTTGCCTAGCACATGCAAGGCCCTGGATTTGATCCCCAGCAACTTGAGAAAAAACAAAAACAAGTTTTAAGTTTTTGGTTTTCAACTGAGTAAATGGTAGCTTCATGTTCTATGTTGGGAGATAACAGGGAATAAACAGAAAGTTTGTTTTGTATTGGTTTGTTTCTTCTGACCCCATACCCAAGCTCAGTGATGAGACTATACTAGGGTGGAGAGAGAGAAGGGTGCCCTGGAGGGCAGCCAGATTGGGAAGAGATCTAATGCCAGGGTCTAATGCTGAGCTGTGCAAACCTGAATCCCACACTTCAGCATTATCTCCAAGGAACTGCTGAAACCCCAAGAGCCTCTGTCCCAACTCTGGCCCCCCAAACAGCAAAACTTCCTAATCCAAAGGAAGTAGTGGTGGCTAAGGGCGTACCTCAGTGGTAGAGTGCTTGTGTAGCATGCCAAAGGCTCTAGGTTTACTGCCAGCATTGCAAATAAACAGTGGGCTGGGATATGGGGTGTCAGTCAGGGGCCTATATGGCTGATGAGTGGAAGAGACTCTGTGAGACCTCCTGTGACTGAATTTCAGTGCAGTGGGCAAAATGCCTGTATATCTATGTTCTGTCAGCCTCAGGAGATGGGGATTTGGAGTCATCTTCAAGTGAATTCAAGGCAAAAAAAAAAGAGGTGTAGGTACCCCAGGGGCACTATGGGTAAGATAATGTTTTGGCTCAATTATAAGGAGTGGGTAAAGCAGATATAAATGGTGGGTGCTTATGTAGCACAGACTCCAAATTCTGAGTCCAACAGTCAATGGGTGTTGGTGGTGGTGCACACGTGTAATCCCAGCAGTTGGGAGCCTTAGGCAGTAGCATCACGAGTTCCAGGATAGGCTGGACTACATAGCAATACCTTGTCTCAAAAAAAAAAAAAAAAAACACCAAAAGCAACCAATAATTTGGGCACGGTGGCATACACCTTTAAGCCCAGGCACTCTGGAGGCTAAGGCAGGAGGATGGAGAATTTAAGGCCAGCCTGGGCAACATAGGGAGATCCTGTCTCAAGAGGATGAAAAAGGAATAACCTTCAACCTTTTCTTTGTTTTTTTCTTTTTGAGTCAAGTGAGGCTCACATACTGGGGTATCTGTGCCAAAGCAAATATAATAAATACCTCTCTCCGGCAGTAGGTGAAATGAAGAATGTAAAGTAAAATAAATCTGGGTTTGATGCAAAGTTCCTTCTCTATTAGCTGTGTGATTCATGACAATTGTTGTTAGGTGCTGTCGAGTCAAGTCTGACTCATAGCAACCCTATGCACAGCAGATCGAAACACTGCCTGATTCTATGCCAGGCACACAATCTTATTTATGTTTAAGCCCATTGTTGCAGACACTGTGTCAATCCATCTGGTGGAGGCTTTTCCTTTTTTTCGTTGACCTGCCACTGTCCCAAACATGATGTCTTTCTCCAGGGATTGATCTCTCCTGACTACATGTCCAAAATACGTAAGACACAGTCTGGCCATTCTTGCTTCCAAGGAGCACTCTGGTTGCACTTCTAGGACAGATGTGTTGGTTCTTTTGGCAGTCCATGGTATATTCAATAGACGTCTCCAGCACCATAATTCAAAAGGATCAATTCTTCTCCTGTCTTCCTTGAATTAGCCTCAGTTAACTAATTATTTCTGAGCCTCAGTTTACTCATTCATAAAACATTATCTCACAAGTTTGCAGTGAGGACTATATAACATATGCAAAATATATTATGCAACAATTGATACATGGTAAGAGCTCCGTAAGTACTAATTTCCCTTCCTTCTCAAATTGGCCAAAGTTGCTCTTAGTAGCTTTGACCTCAGAACCCACCTGTGGTAGGATGCTCAATGTTGCCTCTGGTTTGACCTAGATTTTCCACTGCTTGCTCAGATCTCTTCATGGCTTTTTTCTTCACTGCATTAATTCTAAGCACCTGCTCATTATTAAAGCAAATTTCTCTTTAGTGCCTTGTGATCTGAAAAAGCAGCTGTAAATAGAAGGTGTGCTCCCTATGATGCAGCACTGTTGGCATTTTGCTCTTTAAAGGTTAATGGTCAGGGCTGTACCCTCAGAAAACTCAGCCAGCAGTACTCACCAGAAATAATTGCAATAACAGCGAGGTAGAGCTGAAAGGACCAGGGTAGGAGGTGTTGAAGAATTCCTGTGAAGTGGGATGGTGAGCCTCTGCAGGGAGAATTGTATATTCTGGGGGTGTGGGGGTCGGGGGAGAGACTGGCTATTGGAAGCCCCCAACTATGAGAGATACCAGGGCTGTGGCTTCTATCTGGCCCATTTCCTGACCAAATTCTTATTACTGATCCCTTTCTGGACAGCAAAATTTCCTGAGAGGACTTGCTATGATAATTTGGTACCAGATTGTTGGGGATTGTAAGAGGTTTGCGTTCGCAGTACCCAATTTCAACAACGAGGGGCCTGTGGAACGCTATGAGTGGCTATGCCTCCCCCAGGGTATGGCTAACAGCCCAGTGATCTGTCACGAAGCTGTGGCCGCAGCCCTGAAACCCATCAGGGGAGAGGGAGTCCAATTATACCATTATGTGGACGACCTTCTCATAGCCACTCCCAATCCGGACGCCCTGCCAGAATTGGAAAAGAGGCTTCTACAGTGCCTCAATGATGCTTCCTTTTCGATTTCACATGACAAGATACAGAGAACGTTGCCCATCAACTTTCTTGGGTCAACGATCACCCTCAATGGTGTGAAACCTCAAAAGCCCCAGATAGCGCTCCCTGAACAGCTGACACTAAATAGCCTCCAGAAATTTTGTGGGCATGTCAACTGGCTCCGGCAATGGTTAAAGATCCCTACATCTGACCTTCAGCCATTGTTTGACTTATTGAAGGGTGATAAGAGCCCATCCTCACCCAGGACTCTTACACCGGAGGCGCAATTGGTTATATCCAAATTACAGGAGGATACAAACAATTCGGAATTAAAACGTTACAACCCAAAAGACAAATTATATGTCCTCCTGTTCAACACCTCGCCCACAATCGTTGGAGCTATCTATCAAACAAAGGGGCCCATTGAGTGGTTGCACACATCAATAGGAAGCAGCCCAAGACATCTTGATGAAATCCAGGCTATGGCAAAGATGGTAAAACAGGCCAGACTTAGATGCTTGCAGGTTTTCGGAACGGAGCCAGACGAAATAGTGATGCCATACCGGTTAGCAGACATAGATTGGCTGCTGCGGGAACATTCCGGCTTTGCACGGGCTTGCCTCAACTTCCCAGGACAACTAGGTTGCCATTATCCGAAGACCCATTGGATTGCCTCCTTTAAGAACCTGCCTTGGCTACCTCCAAAGATATTTGTTAAGGAGCCTTTGGAGAATGCCAAAGTGGTGTTCACGGATGGGGGGGATAATGGAGCGGCTATTGTAGTCTATCCTCCCGAGCTAGACAAGATTATCTGTCAGCAAGCAATTCCACTGCCAGAGAGGTCCATTCAATTTAAGGAATTGTATGCTGCTATGTGGGCCATAGAAAATGTGAGTGAGCCTTTAAACTTGTATACGGACAGTTTATACGTAGCCAACTTGCTACCATGGCTGGGACGTTCTTTTGTCCGCCTCGATAGCAACCCTTTATCACCATTGGTGGTAAAGGTGGCATCATTGCTGGCTACACGCTCACAGCCCATTTTCTTGGAGCACATACACAGTCATCAGCCACTGCCAGGTTTTTTAGCAGAAGGAAACACACAGGCAGATTTATTAGCCTCAAATTCGGCACCTATAGAAATAGGCGTGGCTAACCCTCAGGACCTTCACGACCTAACACACATGAACGTCGGAGGACTCAAAAAATTGTTTCCGAACGTACCTCCATGGCAATTGAAGCAAATCGTCCGAAGCTGCTCCCAATGCGCGGCTTTAATTCATGTTCCACCGCTGCAGTCTATGGGAGTAAACCCAAGGGGGCTAAAATCCAATTGCATCTGGCAGATTGACGTTTTTCACCATAGCCCATTCGGCAGGCTGAAGTATGTTTTTGTAACAATTGACACATACTCAAAATTCGTTTGGGCTACCTGCCAGACTGGAGAGTCCACCAAGAAGTTAATACATCACCTATTTGCTTGT
>VMDO01029603.1:0-22470 GCA_007922755.1 Pedetes capensis | reverse complement strand
TTAGTGTCCTCAAAAAACATATCAGTTACTCAGGGCTACAGACAATAGCTGGCTTTTGAATGAATATAGCATCCTTTCATAAATGTGAAAGCTCCTCATTAGTTCCTGGAAACTTAGCTGACAAAAGCTTCTGGTTCTAAAGTTAGACAGGAAGCCAACTTGCTATAATCATTTAATTAATTCATGCTTATTACTTATGATCTCATGCATTTGTTTTCATCTATCCTTGGCACACAGTAGGTACACAGAATAGATTATCAATAATTGAAGCAAAATGACTCATATTCTGATGAAAAAGTCAGAAAGAGGCCCTGACAGATGGTTATTCATTAAAACAATGATGGCATCTGTACTCATGTTAAGTGAATAAAAATAAAATCAGACAGCCTTCTAAAAATATTTCCATACATGTCTTCCTTCATAGAATCTAGGAAGTGGACAGTTTGAGAAAATACATCTCTAGATCACTGCATTCAAACTTGTTGTTGTTGGGTGTCATCAAGTCAGTTCCAAATAATAGGGACACTCTGTACAACAAAACAAGATGCTCTCCAGCACTGTGCCATGCCTAGCAATATATCAGAGCTTTTCTGCTATTCATAGGATTTTTGATGGCTGATTGTTTCATGAGTGGACAGTCAGATCTTTCTGTCATTTTTGATGTGCTGGGGATTAAACCTAGGGCCTCAGAGTGCACAGAGCAAATACTCTACCAATTGAGATAAACTCCAGCCCAAATATATATATATATATATATATATATATATATATATATATATATATATATATCAAGTCAGATCCACCTCAAACCGACCCTGTGTACAACAGAATGGAACACTACCCAACACTGTGCCATGTACCCAATATTTGTATGCTTGAGTGCATTGTTGCAGCCACTGTGTTTCTTCTCATTTTGAGTCATTCCATGTCAGCAAAAGGAGGTCGCAGGAGCTTTACTCTATTCCATTACTAAGGTTGATTCTACTTTGAGGAGGCAATTCTTCCCTAGTCATTTCTTAAATGCTTTCCATCCTGGAGGGTTTATTTTTCCAGCACTATATGTGACAGGGGGCTGGGATTTAGCTCAGTTGGTAGAGTGCTGCTCTGCAGTCTCTGAGGTCCTGAGTTTGATTCCCAGCACCACAAAATGGGAGAAGGACATGGCAACCCACTCCCAAGGCAATCCTGAAACAGTCAGCCATTGAAAACCCTATGAGGGTCACTATGAGTCAGACTCGACTCGACAGCACCTAACAACACAACAACAGCATATTTGACAGTACTTCTCTGCTATTCAAAGGATTTTCAATGACTAATTATTTTTGAGAGTGGGCTAGGGGTCATTCTCCCTAATATATCTTAGTCTGGAAGCTCAACTGAAACTTGTCCACCATGGTGTCCTTGCTGGTATGTGAAATACCAGTAGTATAGCTTTCAGCATCACAGTAAGATGCAAGCTCCCACAGCATTACAAGCTGACATACACATCAGGGGCAAATATGGTATGCTTCATGAATTTGCGTGTACATATATTTGTTTGTTTGTTTTTAAACCATCAACCTATTTTCCAAAGAGTCTGTGCCATTTTGCATTAATATCAGCAATTTATGTAGATTAAAATTTCTCAGTGTTCTTGCCAATACTTATTTTGGATGACAACCACCCTAGATGGGGCTGTTGTTTAGCTCAGTTGGTACAGTGCCTGCTCTGCACTCTCTGAGGTCCTGGGTTTGATCCCCAGGACCACCAAAATGGAAGAAGGATGTGGCAATCAACTCCTGGAACAATCCCAAAACAATCAGCCATTGAAAACCCTGAGGGTACAATGAAATGCATACATAGAAATGTTACAATGTCAGAATGAAACACATTAAGTTGTACATTAAAAATTTCCAATAAACAAAAAAATAGAAA
This sequence comes from Pedetes capensis, assembly GCA_007922755.1. Classification (NCBI taxonomy): domain Eukaryota; kingdom Metazoa; phylum Chordata; class Mammalia; order Rodentia; family Pedetidae; genus Pedetes; species Pedetes capensis. The sequence continues at coordinate 20,556 of VMDO01029603.1, read as the reverse complement.
AAGAAAATCCTATGAAGGTCTCTATGAGTTGGACTTGACTTGATGGCACCTAACAACAACAACAGCAGTGAGGATGATGGGCCTGAGACTTGTCTCTCCTTCTCTGAGAGATCCTGGGGACAGGAGAGCAGGCCAGCGAGTTTGTTGCAGGAGTTCAGTTAATATGAGCAGCCTGGCCAGGGAAGCATCTTTGTCTTTGAGGTCTGTGACTCTTTCCCAGAGACAACAGGGTGGCCTCACACACAGAGAAGGCCTGAGTAGAAGGCTCCATCCCACCAAGCACCAGGTTCCAAAAGTATTGTCACACAGGGGATTCCTGCCACAATCATCTTTGGCTAAGTGATGTCAGTATTTTAGAGATTTCCCTTCCCTACCTGGAGACCCTGTGTGAGACAACAGAGCATCTAAAAGGACCCAGTCACAGAATTGGCCTCTGGATCCTTAAAGCCTAAGAATTCCCTCAGACAGAGGCCTGCTCACCAGACTTGAAGATAAACCTTCCCAGTCCTCTGGCAACACTAGAAAGGTCTGCAGCAGCCCTGGTGACACCAAATAAGTCAAGAGGAACAAAAGAAACCATCAAAGTCTCTGAAAACTAAAGTGCTTTCCCAAAGTCAGAACCTGCTTGATAAACCTAGAGGTGATCACTGGAACAATGAACAGTCATAATCATGAATGGTATGATATTCATTCGAATGCCAACATAAGGCTTCCCACTTAGGTTGATCCCACAGCTCCTGGGATTTCTCTCTTACAGAAAAAATTCTACACAGAGCACAAGCATGGGCAGACTAAACATGGAAGGAAGGAAGTAGATTGTCTATAGACCTTGTAACTTAAATGATGACACAGTAGTGGTTTCTCTGTGCATGTGCCTGCTGTATGTCCTAGATAGGCACAGGAGAAGGCTGTAATGTAGACCTACCCACAGGCAGAGAGAATGAAAGTCCTTCGCTCCCCATCCCCTCCAAAAAGGACTGAAGAAAGGATGGTTAAACAAAGCAGAAAACCCTTTTTGTCAGTGCTGTCTTTACTCCATATGAACACCAGTAGAACCACCGAACACCCCTCCCCAGTACACACACACACATGCACACACACACACATACACACACACACACACACACACACACACAGTTCCAGCATGTAGCAAAACTCCTGTTCTTCTATTACTTGCTATTGAGGAGTACAAGCAGGTAGTGAAGGTACCATCTTCCACCTGCCCACGCAGGTGGCATTACAGTCCTTTTGGGATAGCGTCAGTGATACTATACATGGAGCATAATCTATAACATCCATTTAGCAAGAGGAGAAGGTCCTCTGCTCCCCTGTTCAGGTGGTACAGGGAAGCTGGGTGCTGATTTTCCATCCCTCTGTCCACTGCAGAGTCCCCTGCCAGAACAGTACTATTGAGCTACAGTGGCAAACTATGTCTTGATACCCCAGGCAGGAGCGACAAGATTGCACAAGGCTGTTTGGGACAGGGCTAGTCATAGTTCTACTTTGTGCCCTCCACCCCTCAAGAGTCAACAGACACCAATGGGAAGTTAAGCCTACCATCTTCAGCAGCAAGGCAGGTCCATGTGGTAGAAGCAGACAACACCCAACGTTCTACTCTTCCTCCCCTTCTTTGCATCACCTGGACCCAGAGGCAAACTGTGCTACCTGCCACACCCTTCAACAAAGAAGTAGGAATCAGCCTTCTGCTTTCCTTTATCCATGTCATCAGGCCAAGTGGTGAGCTAAGCTTACACAATCTCAGCAGTAAGGAGGCACCATTACTTGATTTGAATGGGAGGATGTGCAGGGAGAAGAGGGAGGAGCTAAACCTCCATGCCAGTCAGCTATGAGCAAGGGTAAGTCAACACTCCAATTTTGACAGGGTAGCATTGGTGGATCCTGTTAAAAAAAAATTGAAACAAGTTAAATTTAACAAAATTTACTTATGCTGGAAAAAGATTCTAGAACTGAGCAGCATTCCAGACCAAACATGGTTCAGAATGCTCACATCCACTTACAATGTGGAGGTTGTATTTAAAGTCAGAAGAAAGGAAGTGATATACAGAAACAATCAGATTGACCAGTTGTCTTTTGCTTTATATGGACAAGATCTGATAAGTTGTCAGCTTATGACTGGCAGAATCTTGACTGCTATGATTGGGTGAAACTCTGTTGCTTGATTGCAAGGGTATTTTATTTACAAATAAAGCTAACTTAGAGTTCACTATGTATAGAGGCAGCATTGAGCCAAATTTTATTATCCAAGTAAAGAGGCCAGTTGAGGGCAAATTTATTTCAGCTTAACAATCCCAATGGGAAAGACAAACATCTGCCTAGTCCTCATGCCACACATCAACCTGAGGAATATTTGATAAAAAAAATTAGTTGAGATCCAGAGTCTCATTATGCAATATCTAAACTGCCAAGAGCTGAATTTAAAAAATGATTTATCTCATGAATCCAGAAAAACACAACTTGAATGAGAAAAAGTCAAGAGAAGCAAATATTGACATGAATCGAACACTGAAATTATCTGACAAGTACTTCAAAATATATTAGAAAAATGCTTCAACATGTAATTACAAAACATCTTGAAAAAATGAAAAATATAAAATCTCCACAAAGATACAGAAAATTTTTGAATAATAAAATATAAATCATGGTATGGAAGAAGCACAATAAAAGAAATGAAAAATTGCAATATTGGCTTTATAATAGAGTGGAGATGGACCAAGTTGAGGACCAAGGTGAAGTTGAGGAAAGATCAATAGATTCCATGCAGTATGAACAATGGAGAGAAAATAAAATGGAAAAACAATTGAAGAGTCTTGAGGACCTATGGGACAGTCACAAAAGAGCCAACATTTATATCACTGAAGTGCTATATGAGGAAGAGAGAGGATAAAACTAAAAAAGTATTTGAGTAAACAGAGCTTCACACTTCCCAAATTTGACAAAAATTATGAACCTACAGATTCAGAAATCTACAAAACTCCAAATGGGATAAAGATAAAGAAATTCATGACAATATACATCATAACTAAATTTCTGAAAACTAAAACAAAGAAAAATAACACTGGAAGCATCTGAGAGAAATTGTGCATTTAAAGGGAAATGCAAATTCAAATAACAGAGATCTCTCATGGGAAAGTTGGAAGCCACAGGCTGGCCAGAAGTAGCATGATGTTTGCTCGAGTGCTAAAATAAAAGAAATGTTGACTTGAATTCCACCATTCAGGAACAAAAAAGAAGTAAAGACATTCTCAGATGAAGAATAATTTGCTAGCAGGTACATGCTTAAAGAGTGACAAATGGAAATTCTCTAAATAGAAAGTATTGAGAGAGAAACATTTGGGACTTCAGAAGGAACATCAAAATAGGTAAGTGTAAATACAATGGACTATTCTTGTCATGAGTTTCTTAAATATTTAACAGTAAAAGCAAAGATCAAACCATCATTAGATGTGGTGCTCAATAAGCGTAGAAAAAAACCACACTTCTGTTTTAGAAGTTGGGGTACTGAAGTCTCCTAAATGAGAGTAAGATTTCTACACTCAGAACATTGAAATGTCAACATATCAGTAGCCTGTGATAAGTTGAATATATAATAACTAGAGAAACTACTAAGAAAACTATACAAAATGATACATACAAAAGTATGATAAATAAATCATGGTGGAATCCTAATAAATTTGTGGGTAGCCCACAGTACAGCAGAAAAAGAAAAACAGAAGAAGGAGAAACAGACAACAAAGTAAAAACAAATAATAAAATGACAGACTCCAGCCCTATAGATCCATAGTTACCTCTAAATAGAATAAAGACACAATTAATAGAGTCAACAGAAAAAGAAACTGTGTGAGAAGCAAGAGAAAACATGGATCATTGCCTGAACTATTCAGATGTCCTGTCTACAAAAGTAAAAGAATGAGAGCCAGGCACGGTGGCACATACCTGTAATCCCAGTGGCTTGGGAGGTGGAGGCAGGAGGATCACAAGTTCGAGACCAGAGGCAGTCTGTGTAACTTAGTGAGACCCTGTCTTCAAAAAGTAAAAAATTGGGGCTGGGGGTGCAGCTCAGTGGTCCAGCACTTGCAAAACATACAAGTGCAAGGCCCTGGGTTCAACCCCCAGTACCGCAAAAAAAAAAAAAAAAAAAAAAAAAAAAAAGACATAAAAGAATAAGAAGCCATTGAAGTTAAAAAAAATCCAAATGGAGGGAGAAATCAAAGATTTTTGTATTCGGTTGTACATTTTGAACTTTGTTCTGGAGGTGAGAAGCTACTTCAGGGGTATGTGTGGGTGATGGAGAGAAAGATCCTATATTTCTGTTGCAAGATAATTGTAGGATGAGCAGAAAAATCCAAGAATGAAATATCAAAGAACAACTAGGTAGTTATCTTGATGCTTCATTTTTCAAAAAGCATGAAGCTCACAAATGTAGGTGGCCAGGGCTTGGGGAAGCAGTAGGCTTCTAGAGAAAGAGATCTATCTAAGAACATTCAAAATAGAGAAGAGCAGAAACTGACCAGTGATTGAGTGTAAGTTCCTGAGGCAAGGACCACTGATATAGCTAATCATGGATTTCTTTAATCTTATTCTTTAATTTTATTTCATCTTTTAAATTGAAAAAAAAATCAAACATTTATCTCTGTATTTTGTAATTGACCAAGACACATGCTATGGCGTGAATCTGAGATGTTCTTTGATGGCTTAGGTGTTAAAGGGTTGGTTCCCGTATGACTGGGTCTTTGGGGAAGTGACTGGACCATGAGGGCCCTGACTTCTTCAATGGGTTCATCTATTAATGAAATCACAGTTTGATGCCATTATTGGAGCATTGTAGAGTCTTAGAATATGGAGCCTCATTGGAGGAGGTTGGTCACAGAGGGCATATCTGTGATTTGAAGGGTACATCTTGTTCCCAGCCCCTCTCTATCTTTCTGCTTCCTGGCAACCATGAAGTGAGAAGCCTTTTCCACCCCAACATCCAAGCACCAATGATATTCTGCCTCACTCACAGTCAATGCAAAGGATCCAACCAACCGTGGACTGAAACCTCAAAAACCATGAGCCAAAAAAGTCCTTCCTCCCTTGACTTGTTTTTTTTTTTTTTTTTTTTCGGGTATTTATCATAGCAATGAAAAGCCTCATACAACCCACTACAATATTACACATCATTATCCATTACAAAATATGTGAGTATATCGATATACAGACACTTACACATAAATTCTTGAAATGAAAATATAGGAAATAACACTGAATTCTCCTAACTGGAATGTACTCTAATGTTGTTTATTCTCATACTAATCTGTTACTTCCTATGCCATGGCATTTTAGTCTTTTGCATTACAAACTGTTTCAAACCTTCTCAGCACACACACTAAACATTAACTCATAATTTGAATAATCTTGCTGAATGCAATGCATATATACTTCATACATAGAACGTCAGTATGAAGCATTGAAAACAACCTGCCAAGTGTACTCTTGATACTCTATTCCTACTTCCAGAATAAATTGCTTCACCCCCTGAGAATTTTGACATATTTACAAGACGGCAAGGGAAAAACTGAATGTGATCCAGCCTCCATTGTATTTAAGTATATTTTCCCCCAAAAAAGATTTGTCACTAATGTTAACAGGATAAACACAATTAGGAGAAACATAGTATAAGCACTGATTCTATAGCCCGTCTCTATGTGTGAATAAGGGCAATTTATTTTCTTCTTTTTAATCAGCAGCGTGTTTTCAAGATATATAATTATGTCTCCATTCCATGATTTACCTGTCAGCATATCTCAAAATGTATTCTGTAGGACTAGTTCCCCAACATATATATACACAACGTAAGAAATAAAAAAAAATCTTAGTAAAATTATTTTGGGAAACTTCACTTTGCCACTTATAACTTGTTAATGGCAATGTTTTGAAAATAGTCATCCTAATAGGTGTGAGGTGATATTCAAGAGTAAAATGGTGGTTATTAGAGGTGGTTGTGTGTAGGAAATGAGGAGGTACTGATTAAAGGATACCAACTTGAGGTTATGTAGCATGAATCAGTCTAGAGATCTATGATGCACCATGATAACTGAAGAAAATAATACTGTATTGAGCATTGGAAATTTACTAAGACACTGGATTTCAGGAGCTCTCAACACCACACCCACAAATGCTAACTATGTGAGCAGATGGTATTTTAATTAGCTTGTCTATGTTGTTGTTGGGTGCCACTGAGTTGGATCCCACTCATAGTGACCCTAAGTATTGCAGAATGAAACACTACCCAACACTGTGCCATGTACATGAACTTTTTATGTTTGAGCACAATATCACAGCCACTATGTTTCTTCTCAGTTTGAGTCATGCCACATCAGCAAAAGGAGGTCCCAGGGGCTTTAGTGCATTCCCATCATTAAGGTCAACTTTCCTTTGAGGAGGCAACTCCTCCCCAGTCATTTCTTGAATGTTTTCCAGCCTCTGGAGCTCATCTTCCAGCAGTGTATTTGACAGTGCTTCTCTGTAATTCATAGGGTTTTCAATGGCTAATTGTTTCAGGAGTGGGCTTCTGGGTGCTTCTCCCCTGTCTGCTTAGTCTACAAGCTCAGCTGACACCTGTCCACCATGAGAGACCCTCCTAGTATCTGAAATATCAGTATCATAACTTTCAACATCACAGCAACATGCAAGCCCCCACATCATGACAAGCTAACAGACGTGGGGGAGCTTGTCTATAGTAATCATTTAATTATGTGTATGTATATCAAGGCAAGATGTATAGCATCTTAAATATGTACCATTTTATTAGTAGTAAATAAGCAATACTTTTTATTTAAAAGGTCTAAAAGAAGGATGAGGAAGAAGGTAGGAAAAAAGGATGAAGAAAAGGTAGAGAGGAAGAGGTTAGAGAGCAAGAAAAGGAGAAGAAGACAGGGAGAAGTATTGAGGTGAGTGTAGAGAGTGATGGTTTAGTAGAGTTAAGAGAGCTGAAGGAAGAGATCAGGATGCAATGGATGGTATAGGAAGTGGATATGAGAAGACAGAAGATGGAGGACATGAGAAACACCTCTTTTTAGTCCATGAGAACCATCTTCCTGCAAAACCATTCCTGTAGCTACAATAAGCTCTTGAATTTTTTGAGAAAGAAAATGAGGAGGAGGAGAAGGATGTTAGTTATACCTACGTCATGGTGGAAGAAATTAGGCTCAGAGATACTGCTCCTCACATAATGTCTCATATTGGGAAGAAGTGCAGACAAGGTTTGCAGCTGGGTCTCTCCAACTTGAAAGTTCCTGCCTTCAGCACCACCATATCCCCCACCTTTCTTCCTATTTGAATGACAATAAAGACCTGAATTTCCAGAAGCTGAAAATCCTTTATTCCTTACAGGAAAAACAAAAACAATAACACTTTCCAATGGGAAATAAAAAGCAGAGTGAGGGCTGATATGGTAGAAGAGGAAGACAAGGGAACCAACAATTCCAGAATCACAAGACAAAATCTGCATAATGAGGAGAGAGAAAACTGAAGAGTGAGGAGCAGCTAGAGACCAAACATGCAGATGGATTCATTAACCAACTGTCCTGCTTTATGAAAAAGATACTCATTGCAGTATTTTCACTCTAAATGAGCAGAAAGAGCTGCATAATAAGAGTCTGCCCCATACGAATGTCTAGAAGAGGCCATGTCTTCTTAGACGCCACGGGAGGTGACTATATTTACCCTTGGGAAATCACTGTCCTCTGTGACATGGTTCATACCCAAGCCCTGGATGAAATGTTCATCTCTTCATCTGGCCTCTTCCTTCCTGGGGGACGTTGAAGATGCTGGCTGTCAATACTGGAGGCTGGAGTGAGAAGGTGACTTTCTGTGTGGTCATAGGAGAATATGAGAATGATGTTGAAGGAAAAGGCTTGGACTTGGGCAGGGCCATTCAAGTCTGGTGTCCACACTTACCGCCTGAAAGAACTAGAAGTCATTTTTGCTTTTCTAACCTCAATTTTCTTATCATTTAAAATGAGAATTACTTTTCTTCCAGTCCGAATAAGTGAAACTCCTTTTTCCCTTGCTTCCTGCTAATTACAAATAAAATACCTCCGCTACCACCCCTGCCAATCCCTGGTCTCACTTCTGTGGTTTCAGTTATCGAAGATCCAAAAATATCAAACATAAAATTCCAGAAATAAACTATGTATGAATTTCAAATTGCATGCCATTCTGAGTAGCATGATGAAAACTTACACCATCCTGCCGCATCCCCCCTGGGACATGAATCATCCCTTTGTCTGGTGAATCCGCATTTAAATGCTATCTGTACATAGTCACTTTGTCACTGTCCTGGTTATTGAATTAATTGGCATAGTATTGTAGTGTTTGTGTCTCAGTAACCCTTATTTTACTTAATAATGATCCTAAAGCAAAAGAATCGTGATGCTGGCAATTTTATTCTGCTGCATGACAATTCTATTTTATTAGTTATCATTGTTAATGTCTTATGGTGCCTAATTTATAAACTAAACTTCATTATAGGTATGTATGCATAGGAAAAAGCACAGTACTTATAGGGTCCAGCACTATCCAGATTTCAGATAGCCACTTGGAGTCTTAGAAAGTCTCCCCTGTGAAAAGGGAGGGGCTACCATATAAACCCTGAAAGGTATACAAGAAGCAACTGAAGTAGAATTAGAAAAGGTGTGAAAGGGAAGAGGAACAAGTTTGGTCCCCAGAAATGTAATGAAACAAAAATCTGGTTATGTGTGTGTGATTTTATATATGTATATGTATAGAATGAACACACACACACAGACACACACACACACACACACACACACACACACACACACACACTGTATCTGTTTGCAAATGAGTTCTGCAAGGTCACATGAAATACATCTTCACACAAAAACCTACACATGATTCTTCATAGCAACTTTATTTAATGACCAAAAACTGAAAATAGCACAGGTATACTTTGGCAGATGAATGATTCAATAAACTGTGTTACACATATACTATGAAATTCTTCCTATCTATAAAGAGAAACTGTTGATATAGGAAAGTTGGATAAAACTTCAGGGAATTAGGTACAACCATTAAATATCCAAATATCCCAGTCTGCATTATTCTACCTATATAATTTTTGGAAATGTAAAAATTTTAGAAATGTGGACAATATTAGTCATTGTCAGGGGTTAGAGCTGAATGAACAGGTCAGCAGGAAATGATAGGTCTGGTGATGGAAAGGCAAGTGAAGGATTCTTGTCATGCAACTGTGCTGAGTTGTTAATGATGAATTTGTGCATCTAAATATGTAGTACAATTTTATGTTACTATACATATGGTACACATAAGCATATAATATATATACTAAAATATATACTATATATATTATATATATATATGGGCTGGGAGATATATATATATATATATATATATATATATATATATATATATATATATGTATGGGCTGGGATTTAGCTCAGTTGGTAGAGCGCTGCTCTGCAGTCTCTGAGGTCCAGAGTTCGATTCCCAGCACCACAAAATGGGAGAAGGATGTGGCAATCCACTCCAAAGGCAATCCCAAAACAGTCAGCCATTGAAAACCCTGTGAGGGTCGCTATGAGTCGGACTTGACTTGACAGCACCTAAAAACAACAACTATATATATTATATATATATATATATAATATATATATTATATATAACATATATATATTTATATATTATAAATATAATAATATAATATAATATATAATATATAATAATATAATATAATATAATATATATAATAATATATATAATATAAATATGATAATATAATATTATAAATATAATATTTATTTATATAAATATATATATATTTATGTATGAATATCTTATTCAGATTGGTGAATTGTATCAATGTCATTACCTTGGACATGATATTGTGGTATAGTTTTTCAAGATGTTGCCAGTTTGGGAAACTAGTTAAAGGATAATGGGATGTCTTTGTACAATATTTTTTAAATTGCATGGGAGTCTACAATTATTTTAATAAAATTTTTGACTAGAATTGAGAATCTTCCTCCTGGTTAAGGATGCTGACATCTTTTTCAGGTACTTACTGGCCATTTGTATTTGCTTATTTGAAATGTGTCTTTTTGGTTCCTTTCCCATTTGTTGGTTGAGTTAATAATTGTTTGGGTGTTCATTTTTTTGAGTTCTTTGTATATTCTGTGTACTAATCCCCTGTTGGATGAATAGCAGGTGTTTTTTTCTCTCATTCTATAGGGCATCTCTTTACTTGGCTAAGTTTTCCTTTTGCTGTGCAGATTTTTAGTTTGATGCAATCCCATTTGTCAATTCTTGTTATTATTTCTTGAGCTATTGAAGTCCTAACCAGAAGGTTATTGCTTATGCCTAATCAGAGCTCCTTTGATATTACTTACACTCTAGTCAAAGTGGCTATCATCAAGAACATACATACATACACACACACATACACACACACGCAATGCTGGCAAAGAAGCAGGAGTAATGGAACCTGTTGGTGGAAATGTAAGTTAGTCCTGCTACTATGAAAATCACTATGGAGATTCCTTAAAAAACTGAAAACAGAACGTGATTAGATCCAGCTATACCATATCAGGGTATATGTTTATAGGAATCAAATTCAGCATATGTAAAGATAGTTGTATATCTATGTTTATCACAGCACTATTCACAACAGCTAAACTATATAATCAGTTTAGATGTCCCTTAAGAATTGAATACATAAAGGAAACAAGGTACATGTACAATATAGAATATTATTCAGCCATTTAGAAGAACAGAAGTATTGCATTTGCAGGAATATGCAGGGAATTGGAGATGATCATGTGAAATAAGTCAGACTCAAAAAGATGAATAAAGCATGTATTAATCTGACATGTGTAATTTGTTGTTGTTGTTGTTGTTGTTAGGTGCCATCGAGTCAGTATCCGACTCATAGCGACCCTCTGTACAACAGGGGAAACACTATTGTCAGTGCTTCTCTGATGTTCATAGGGTTTTCAATGGCAGATTGATTTCTAGGAGGGGGTTGCCAGGTCCTTCTCCCAAGCCTACAGCTTCTGGTGTTCCCAGTTGGTCTCCCATCCAGGTACTAACCAGGCCCGACCCTGTTTAGCTTCCGAGATCTGACGGGATCAGATGCCACAAGGCTACCGCTGCAGGCATGTGTAATTTAGGAAAAATAAAAGCATGAAAGTAGAATGAGAAAGTAGAAATGGAACTATTAGAAAGTAGGAAAGGGACCAGCTAGTGCCGGGATAGGGTTAATAAGTATGAGTAATGGTTCAGTCCCCAGCACCACAAAAACAGGAGAATGATGTGGCAATCCACTCCCAAAGCAATCCCCAAACAATCAACCATTGAAAACCCTCTGACGGTCACTATGAGTCGGATCCAACTCGAGGCACCTAACAACAACAAATATATTTTTATTTGTTGTTTATATTTCCAGTGAAGAGGAGATTGTGTTTAGTCGTATGGCTTTTCTCTGTTTCCCGAGAAGGCAGAATGACACAGTATTGGGGCAAGTAGGACATGTATACTTTATCCAGTGATAGAGAGTAATCTCTGCATTTTCAATGGACTAAGGCACAGGGAAAAAAGGGTTGTTAAGTGACAGAGGAAAAATGTCTTTAGTAGAAAGCACACAGGCTATATTATTCAGCAGATCTCCAGTCAAACTGAAGCTTTTATGATACACAATTGGCACCCCAGGTCTGGTCACTGAGTCCCACACATTCTGCTCTTTATGATATGCTCTTGAGGAAACAGGATGAGGAGATTGTAATAATTAGATGTAAAGATCCTGGCAAGTGAGTTGTATAACATTGACACGCAAAATATTGGAAATGTTTGTTGTTGTTGTTAGGTGCTGTCAAGTCGTGTCCGACTCATAGTGACCCTCATAGGATTTTCAATGGCAGATTGTTTCTGGATTGCCTTGGGAGTGGGTTGCCACATCCTTTTCCCATTTTTGTGGTGCTGGGAATCAACCTTGGGACCTCAGAGACTGCAGAGCAGCTCTCTACCAACTGAGCTAAATCCCAGCCTATTGGAACTGAGATTTGTATTATTTCAATCATTGTATTCTTGCCTATAATTTGTTATTTGTCCTAAATCAAGCATAGGTAGATTTTAGAGAAAGTAAAACCACAGGCAGCCTAGCAGTCCGTTTTACATCCCACTTATTGATGCAGGTGTGAAGCCAAGGGCTGAAACCTGGCTGGTTTAACAGGCATCATGACAGTGTCTCTGTAGGAAGAAACGACTATTATGACTTTACGAGTGAAGAATCTGTGGCACAGTGACACCATTTTTCCCAAGGTCACGTAACTATGATTTGGCAAACGAATGCACTAAACTCCAAGCTCCTCCAAATTTGATTCACATCTGCTACTTGTTATTTCCTGCTTTACCCAAGACTCAGTCCTGGAAAAAAAAATGTCACATATTAGATGACAGTTTGAGGGACTTCCCATAAACAAAATACTTTGGTAAGTGCTTTGCATACATGATCTCATTCTGGCTTCATACGTTATGAGACACTAGGGGACCTATCTGATTAATGACCATCCATAGCAAGGAGAATTTAAAACTCAGGGACAAAGAATTTAAAACACGTTAGTGATGGATTTGGTTCTGCTTTGATCTGGATTTAAAAGCTGTTCTTGTTGACTATGACCACCCCAGCTCCTGCTGGAAGAAGGCATGGGTAGGAGCAATACTTGTGTAAAAATGTACTTGCAGAACCAAGTTTGTGTGCTACTAGCATGATGTGCAATGTGCTTTTGAGAGATCCCCATGTATACTTGGGATGTCTCTCTCTATATAGATAGATAGATAGATAGATAGATAGATAGATAGATAGATAGATTCCAGGACTTAGAATTTGGATCCAAGCTCTTTGCCTCCAAAGCTCATGAGACTGTAAAGAAGTAAGCCAAATAGTATTCATGTTGTGATTTCCTACTCACAGACAACCTATGTAGTTCTCAACATGACACCTATTTTCAAAAGCTGCTTTCTCTCTACACAACTGGGCACAAGGGATCATCAGTAAGAAAGGCTCATTGGTAGCCTCCCCCTAGAGGAGGTTTCATTGTACATCCTGGGAACTAGGAGAGACTCACCATCATGCCTACACTTACATAGTCTCCGAGCACCCACAGGACATTGTAACATCCACCTTGCCCTCTCTCCTACCTTCTACAAATAAAACATAGGCTACATCTTTTAGATTCACCTTTTCCTACTTCCCTGTCTGGCTTTACTTAAAGCAGAGGATGAAATGTTTGCTTCTAGAGATCAGCAACAGCCCAACAAACTTTTAGAGGGAGGGTGGTAGGGACCTTATTCATACTGATTTCAGTAAGAGTCAAATGTACCTTATGGCTGCACACAACAGGATGAGGAGGTGGTTCAGCATTCATAAGACTATAATGTTTAGACAAAAGCAATACTACTGATAATGTCCGTCTTGTCCTGCTCAGATCATTGTGCTCTGCTTTGAATCCACTTTTTAAGTACATCTATTGAGTAATATGCCAATTAGCGCTAATTTTCAGAGGCTAGCATCCCCTCATGCCAGTTTAAAGGAACTTATGACAGAATATTAAGTCAATAATTAAGTTGTTAAATGCTTTAAAGAGAGAATGAACTTGGCTCGGCTTCCAGTAATGAGCCACAAACTGCACTAGAGAATCTGCTACTGACAGAGTCAGAAAGTGGCCAGCCATCTGAGGAAGCCATCCACAATGGATGATGCCAGAATCTGACCATAATCAGCATCAGTTAATAAGTGCCTTCCACCTGTCTCAGGTCTGAGTTCAAGTGAAGCGCCTCATCAGAAAGCTGTCAGTCCCACATCAAAGAGCCTTGTAGCAGATCTAGCTTTGTAGGGCCATATTGGGAGGAGAAAGGAAGGAACCCCAAAATGGGAAAGACAGCATTCAAGGGATTAGTAGAAAAAATAGAAAAGTAAGAGTAAAAATAAAAGTAATGCATATGTGGCAAACAAAAGCATACCTGAGAAGTTTTGAAACTCTGTCCATATTCTGTGAATGTGATTGGTTGAATTTGCTATAACCTTATTGGACACCTTTCTGCAATGCTATTGGTTACTTTCTCTGAACTGTGATTGGATGGTTTTGCTGTATGGTGATAGGATGATTTTTCAAACCCCTTTATACATCCCTCATTCTCATTGGACAATAAGAGAACAATAGACTCAAAGCCAGTTGGCTCAGGCCATTTGGGCCACCTATATAAGGAGCTGCACTGCAGCAGCTCTCTCTCTCTCTCTCTCTCTCTCTCTCTCTGCTGTGAACCTTGATCAAGGTAGAATTCAGCTCTCACTGGAACATCAGAACAAGTTAGAACTCTCCCTGTGAAGACAATGACCGCTGAAAGAAGCTCTCCACTATCTAGACCAGGACATCTGGATGGTGCACTCAACGATCTTCAATCAAGTTGAGGACAGTCCCTTGGCCCAACACCTAGGGACAGAAGCTGAGGACGGTCTCTGGTCCCAGCACAAGAGGCAGAAGAGCCACCTCTGCCCTCGAGGAAGCCATAGAGCTGTAGCACTATATATATAGCTGTCACACTTTGGGTTCCTCTCAGCCCTTGTAAGGGTAGAGAGGCGATAAAGAGCTACATGGTCCCCTAAGGCAAAAGCATCCCAAGGCTTTTCCTTTTTCTCCCTCTCGCAGCATTCCCAAGGGCCACAGGAGTCCACGCCCCTCGCCCAAGGGTCCCTAGTAAAATAGTTATCTGTGGAGTGTGGCCACGCCTCCCATCCAAAACATCTGGGCTGGACTGGAGAGGTGTGCGCCACTGCCCCACATAGCTTGCAAAACCAAGGAATACACAGGTTTCTCACCCCTGTGACATAAGACTACACACATGAAAGAGGCTGGAGTGGAAAGCCACAGGTCCCAGCTTCATATTAACAAAAGCTTCTGTTCTTTTCTCAAATAGCCATCACATTAAGGAAGAAAAGCTAGGAATACATGATTTTCTCTCTTTTCATGCTCTTAACATTTGCACTTAAAACATGTAGTAATATATAAATAATAAAGAAACAAAAACTGCATCTCTGGACCAGGGGATTTATTCATAAACATACTGCAAATTGTCAGTAGCATTTTACCTTGCACATTCACGGATGACCAGTCCAAAAAGGGAATCCCCCAGTAAGATAAAGGGGAAGCTTCCAGGGGAGTAAGGAGGCTGTCCCTCTCGCCACTCTCCCCATGTGCATGTGGCTGCATTGCATTCCAGGCTCTTCCCAGACACTTGCTGATAAGGGGGGCTGCTTTTGTGAACTATGTTCCTCAACATTCAGCACTTTCACAGGAGGGGGAGCAGGATCCAAAATGGCCATTATGCATAAGTTTTTTTCTGTACTTGAGAGGTGAATCCAGGGCCTTGCACATATTTTACTAGTGCTCTACCCCTGGCTGTACCCCCAACCCATCTTAATTTTTTTTTACCTTGAGTCAGGGTCTTGCTATGTTAAACAAGGTGCCTCTGGCCTCTAACTTGTGATCCTCCTTCTTCTGCTTTTCCAGTCGCTGGGTTACAGATGTGCATCAGTACACTGGGCTCATAATTTTTAATTATAGTTTAGAAAGTACAAACACTTAGAACTTCTCCAAAATCTTATAGAATGGCTCTTTGTTTTCAGAAACCTACCAGCAATGGTCTATATATGAACATTCTGACTTTGCTATAACAGCAACATACATGATATTTCCTTTCTTTCTCCCCTTACCCTTTCTTCTCGCCTCCTCCCCTTTTTCTTTAGTCTATTATCTTTAACTACTTAAGGGAGGGGGGATAAGAAAAGGGGATCATGAAAGAGTAAAGGAGAAGTGAGTACGAGCAATGTGCAATGAAGTGCCTGTATGGAAATGTCGTAATGAAACTTGTTAAGTTGTACGTTAAAAATTACCAATGAAAAGTAAAGTGGAAAAAATAAATAATATGCAAAATTAAAAAAAGAAACCCACTAGCAGCATCTAGTTACTCAACTGGCTTTTCTCTCCTGTGCCATGAGATAATGCGCTTCTTGCTGATATCAGCATGTTTCCCATGACTGAAGTGCCAAGTGGGTTCCCACAAAAGTCGCATCTGGACTTCTCTGGGCCTCTCTACACTTCCCTCAATCAGAGACACTGAGACTGGTAAGGAAAATTTAATATGCTCAAGGTACATGACATGCTTAGCAGAAAGATCTAATGATTCCCCTTACTATATACAATTAGTATATTTTAATAAAAATTAATTGGACTAATCCCTGGAGAAGGACATTATGTTTGGGAGAGTGCCTGGTCAACAACAACAACAACAAAAAAAACCATTTTTCTTTTGATCCTCATTTATCTCCTCTTCATGTCCTAAAATATTATTGGTCTATGATATTCCAATGCCACTATGTATGTCAGACAGTAAAACTTAAATCATGTATTCTCCAAATTGAAAATATCACTCTTAAGGTAGTAGAAACTAGTTATAGATGGAAGATTGGAAAAGCATGCTCTTTTGTATATTAAGCAAATGTCATACTTAACAGATGCACAGTAGTCTATCTGGGGCAACGCTATTTCATGGAGGGAGGACAGTAGTGAAAAACATTTTTGAAAAGTCTTGTTGGGAAGATAATAATGAAGAAGAGAATTTGAGAGACAATGATTGAAAATCCTATGAATAGCAAAGAAGCACTGACATAGTGTCAGGCATGGCACAGTTTTGGGGAGTGTTTCCTTCTGATGTACACAGGGTTGCTAAGAGTCGGACCCAGCTTGATGGCACCAAATAACAACTATCTGTGATATAACATGAAAATTGCAAACATCTCATCTCATTCCAGTTATGGAGTCCCGCTGAAATGGTTTCTCTACTCCCTTTAGAACAATTTATTTGCTAAGAAAACAATATGCTCAGTTGGTTTTTATTGCCATAAAGTTGAAGCTTATTCAGCAGATCACAGCCAGTGATTTTCCATCCATTCAGCCTGTGAGAAACCCTGTTCTGTAGTCTTTATTGATGATCAACCCTAAAAGGAGTTGAGTCAAGGCAAAGAAATTAGCTAAAGTTCAACAGGCCTATTAATTAAAGCCTTGTGAAACAAAGACAGCTGCATCTGAGCACATAATACATCTTTGAAGACTAACTCTCATAAAGGTATGGTGCTGGGATTTGGCTCATTGGGTAGAGCGCTGTGCTGCAGTCTCTGAGGTCCCGAGTTCAATTCCCAGCACCGCAAAAATGGGAGAAGGACCTGGCAATCCACTCCCAAGGCAATCCCGAAATAGTCAGCCATTGAAAACCCTATGAGGGTCGCTATGAGTCGGATACTGACTCAATGGCACGTAACAACAACAACAACATAAAGGTATAGGAGTTTATAAGGGGAATGCCATTCAGTGAAGTAGCAACAATCCCTGGTAACCATCCACTGAATATTCCCATTTTTTCTATGTCCTCATTCATTAAAAGCAAGCTGGTACAGCAGCATCAATAGTATATATAGAAGACCTGAGAACAAGGAATTTTACCAAACATTTAAAAAGGGTGTTACAGAATGACCAGGCAGATATTTCCCAAGAAGACATAGGAAGCTTTATTTATAGCATTCTATCAACACAGTTTCAGAATACATGAAACAAAGTGATAGTTCTAAAACAAAAAAAATCAACAAATTCACAATTTTCATTAAAGATTTCAACATTCCCCCTCCAGTAATCAATAGAATAAATTAGACAGAACTAGTTAAGATATAGAGGAATGTAACATGCTTTCACCAATTTCATCTGTTTAAGATTCATAGACTATCAGCAACATAGATTATTCCTTGTGCACTGGAATCATTTGCCAAGATACACTATATTCAATGAGGTGGGAAAATAAAGTATATATACTTTTACAACATGGAGTTAATGCAACTGATAACAGAAACATATCTGGAAGGAAATCCTTCAAATATTTTTAAGTTAAAGAGCACCCATAAACAATTTAGGGATGAGCTAGATATAATCGGGCATGCCAATAATTCCACCAACTCAGAAGTCAGAGGCAGAAAGATTACAAATTGGAGGACAGAGGCATCCTAAATAACATAGACCCTGTTTCAAGATAAAAAAATAAATAAATGAATAAAAGGGGCTGGAGGAGCAGCTCATTGGTAGAGCATTTTCAAAGTATGCTTGAGGCCTTGGTTTAGCCCCCTACTATAGTAATAATGGGCTGGGATTTAGCTCAGTTGGTAGAGTGCTGCTCTGCAGTCGATGAGGTCCCAAGTTTGATTCCCAGCACCGCAAAATGGGAGAAGGACGTGGCAATCCACTCCAAAGGCAATCCCAAAACAGCCATTGAAAACCCTATGAGGGTCGCGATGAGTTGGACTCGATTCGACAGCACACAACAACAACAGTAATAATAATAATAATAATAATATACTATTATTATTACTATAAGATCAAATGCAAAGTGGAAAGGAATATTAGAAAGAAAATATTTTAAATTGAAATCACAATTACAATCTGACATAGTAAAGCGTGAATTGTTTTAAAAGATATTTATAGTATCAAGTGTTTATAATTGAGAAAGGAAACATTTAGTGTTTTTAAAATCAGTGATCTAAACTTCTATCTTAAGAAAGTAGAAAAAAAGAAACAAAATACAACAGAAAAAAATAAGTAATAAAAATCAGAAATAAATGAAATTGCAAAGAGAAAAGTACAGAAAGTCAATGGGGAAAAGTTGATTCCTTTAAACCATCAAGAAAATTATAAACTGCTAATCTACATTGAGGGCTGGGATTTAGCTCAGTTGGTAGAGCGCTGCGCTTCAGTCTCTGAGTTCCCAAGTTCAATTCCCAGCACCGCAAAAATGAGAGAAGGACCTGGCAATTCAGTCCCAAGGGAATCCTGAAACAGTCAGCCATGGAAAATCCTCTGAGGGTCGCTATGAGTCAGATACCGACTTGACGGCACCTAACAACAACAACAACAACAACAACAACAACAACAACAATCCAGATTGAATAAGAATAAAGGAGGAAAGACACGAGTTTCACATATTGGAAGTAGAAGAGGGACTATCACTATAAATCATCCATAAATGAATAGAATAAGAAGAAGCTCATGGTTTCTTTCAGACTCGTGGAGATGCAGGAAAGCCCTGTGTGTCTCTAGTCCATCATCTTCCCTCTAATCATGCATTTTAATATACCATTTGAAATGGTATAAAATGTCAGCTATTTAACAGTGAATCTAATAAAAGATATACCTGTTATATATTCACATACCAAATGACACAAGAAAAACATAATAAGCATATATAAAAAGAGGACCATGGCCTATCAATACATCAGAAGAATTACTATTCTAAATATGCCAGTTTCACTTAAGTTGAATCATAGATTTATGGCTCATGTGCTCAAGTCCCCCAGGGATTTGTTGTTACTGTTTTGTTTGTGGTAGAAATTAATAAGCTAAAATATACATGAAAGTACAAAGGGACCACAAAAACCAAGGCATGTTTAAACAAGAACAAAGTTAGATAATTCATTAGCAGAGGGTAAAACTCATTGAAGAGCTACAGTAGTCGACAGTGTGTTATTATTACATGTAAATTACAGAACAGGATAGAGCTCAGAAACAGACAAAAACATGCATGATTTCTTGATTCATGAAAAGGACAACACTATGAATGATGGAGAAATGATGGGCTTTTCAGTAAATTATGCTGTCAGAGAATGCTCAAATGGGAAAAAAATGAACTTTGATTTTTGCCTCATAGCTTACGTAAATAAATTTGGGAGGAATTTAAAGTTATCTTGGAAAGTAAAACCATAATTTTAAAGCCAGGCATGGTGGCTCATGCTTCTAATCCCAGACACTTGGGAGAAGGAGTCAGGAAAATACAGTTTGAGGCCAGAGGCAGCCTATGCAAGACCCTGTCTGGTGATAAGAAATTAAAAATGGGCTGGGGGTACAGCTCAGTGGTGGAGTGCTTGCTAAGTACATGTGAGGCCCTGGGTTCAACCCCCAAGTACTACAAATTAATTAATTAATTAAAAACATAATTTTAGAGAAAACAGTGAAACATCTTCATAACATTGGTTTAAGATAAAGACTTCTCGAATAGGGGACAATTGCTGGACGCGGTCGCTCATACCTGCAGTCTCAGCACACAGAGGATGAAACAGGTAGACTGTTAGGAGTCTGAGGTCAGCAAGGGCCATACAGGAAGAACCTGTCTCAAAAAGAGTAAACAAGAACAGTAAACAAGAATCATAAAATATAAATTTGATAAATTAAGTTTTGTTGAAGGTGATTAGGAGAATGTAAAGTCAAATCTTACAATGGATGTGTCTCCTACAAGGATTATATGTAGCCAGCATAAAGCTTGTTCAAATCAATGAGAAAAAATAAGCAAAATACAAAATAGGGTGCAAAATAGAAAAGAGAATATTAGGGTATCCAATTAATACATAAAAAGATAGCATCATTAGTC
>VMDO01029602.1:0-22439 GCA_007922755.1 Pedetes capensis | reverse complement strand
GAAAAGCATGTCAAAATGAATCACATTATGATGTACATTAAAAATTTCTAATAAAAAATAATAATTCATTCCTTTTAATTGCCAAGTAGTAGTCCATTCTTATGGTTGTATATCCAATCTCCTCTTGATGAACAGAAGATGACAAAATTTGGATTCTCTCCAGCGTTTTGCTTTAATGAATACTGCTATTGGGAACATCTGAGGTATGTCTTTCCACACACATATTTTTATTTCTCTTGCATGTATACCTAGGAGTGCAACTAATGGCCCGTCCAGTGAGCATAGTTTTGACTCATGGACACTACTGAAGGCCAACATGGCAGCAGTAGCATTTTGCACACTTACTGGTAGTGAGTGATGGTTACAGTTGCTCCACATCCTCATCAGCACCTGTCATTGCCCATCTCTTTGATTTTAGCCATTCTGTTGGGGGTGAAGAGGTCTCTCATTGTACAACTATCCCTTAGAATACTTGACATATTGGTTCCAGGACCCCCTGTAGATAGCAAAATCTGCAGATGCTCAAATACATTGTATAAAATGGTGTGGTATTAGCAATAACCTATGCACAGGCTCCTCTATTTCTAAATCATCTCTACAGCAGCAGTCTCCAACTTTTTTGGGCACCAGAGGCCAGTGCCTTCATGGAAGACAATTTTTCCACAGATATGGGGTGGGAGGGAGGGAGGTACTGATCTGACAGGAGGCAGAGCTCAGGAGGTAATGAGAACAATGGGGGTGGGGCAGCTGTGAATACAGATGTAGACACAGACAGTACCTGTCTGCAGCCTGGTGGTTGGGGACCCCTGTTCTAGATGAATTCTAGTACCCGATACAATGGAAATGCTGTGGAAATACTTGTTACACTGTTATATTATGGAATACTGACAAGAAAAAAGTCTGTGTATGTTCAGTACAGATGTAATTTAAAAATATTTTCAGTCTTCAATTGAATTAGTGGATGTGGACTCTGCAGATATGGAGGGCTGACTGTAGTTTTAATTTGCATTTCCCAAATGACTAATGATTTCGAGCACCTCTCAATGTACTTATTTGGCAACCATATTGTTGTTGTTGTTGTTGTTGTTAGGTGCCGTCGAGTCGGTATCCGACTCATAGCGACCCTCATAGGGTTTTCAATGGCAGACTGTTTCTCGGGATTGCCTTGGGAATGGATTGCCAGCTCCTTCTCCCATTTTTGCGGTGCTGGGAATTGAACTCGGGACCTCAGAGACTGCAGCGCAGCGCTCTACCAACTGAGCTAAATCCCAGCCCTGTGCCAACCATATTGGGATTCCATTAATGGTGGAAGCACCCACCTATTAAAGATGGAAACTCATGAAGGAAACAAAAATCATATATCTTAAGATTCATTGATAAGCATTATTTCAAAAGGACCAGATGAAACAAAATTCATGCCTTTGAAATGTCCCAACTCATAAACTGTCAGGTCCAAAATTATTTGCTATGTGTCTGTAGACAAGTTACCTAGCCTCCCAATCTCCTCCTGGGTAAAATAAGAACAATGTTAGTAACTACTTCAGAATATTATAGGGATTTACTACAGTGCTAGGAAGATTATTATTGCTCAATAAATAATAATAATAATGGTAGCAATAATTGGCTTGGTTGTTACATACTTCAATATTTTAAAAATTTGTAAAAGGGCATAAGCTTATGTCCACATAAAATTTCACATTGAATATCTATAGCAGCTTTATTCATAATTGCCAAAGCTTGGAAACAACCCAAATGTCCTTCAGTAGGTGAATAAACTGTAGTAATATGGTGGAACATTATTTAGTAACTTAAAAAAGAGAGATGAAGATGTGAAAATTCATAGAAGAATCTGAACTGCATTTTGCTCTGTGATAGAAGCCAATCTAAAAAGGCTACATACGTATGATTCCAACTAGGTGACATTCTGGAAAGGGCAAAACTACTGACAGTGAAAAGATCAGTGGTTGCCAGAGGTTAGTGGGGGCAGAGGAGTGAATAAGTAGAACACAGGAGATTTTTAGGGCAGTGAAATGATTCTGCAGGATACTGCAATGGTGGATACAGGACACGATGCATTTAGCAAAACCCATGGTAGCTACCACACTGAGAGAACCCTAAGTGAACTATGGACCTTAATTAATGATGATGTCCCAACATTGGCTCATCAGTCGTAACTAAAGTACCACACTGAAGCAAGATGTTAATAAGGGGAACAAAGAAGAGGGGGAGAGAGAGTATTGAGAACTTCCTGTACTTTCTGCTTAATTTTTCTATAAGCCTAAAAAATCACTCTAAAGGAAAAAAGAATAAAGTCTATTAATAAAAAAGGAGAAAAAGTCATAAGACAAAAATTTACTTGAAAATGTTTAAATTAAATGTCTTAGTTTGTACCATTTTATTCTCAAACTGTGTGTGTGTGTGTGTGTGTGCATGTGTGTGTATTAATCATAAACTTTAACCTGAAGACAAATTGTGAAATTGTTTCTATTTTTAAACCCACACAACGGTGACAGGTGCATGTGAGTGGGCACAGATCCTCACATGCTGTAGTTCATCATGTCCCAAATTTTAATGAACTGTAGAATCATTGGGGATCTTGTTAAATGTAGCATGAGTTTAGCAGAGCTTACATGCGGCCTGAGATTCTGTATTTCTGACCAGCTCCTAGGGATACTATAGCTGCTGATCCACAGACCACATTTTGAGGAGCAAGTGTGTAAACAAAAGCAATGGTGTGTGTACGGTGAATTGGGAGGGGCCTTTTCTACCATTGTCTCTACAATATCATGGCACTGAATATGTCTGTCTGGCTCCCACATGGAAAGAGTGCAGGCTGTCACTGCCCCAAGACTTGGCTATTTCAGGATCGAAGATCTTGCCCCTGAGGCCTGGTTTGCAAGCCTAGTCATCATGTTCTTTGTGACGACTCAGCGGGTTCTACAGTAGTGCTGAGTAATAACCCCTCCACAGGTCAGAGGCTTTGGGTCTGGAGGATGATCCATGAGTTGGTGGGGCTGGGATGGGCCCTGCTGGATGTGATCCTAGACCAGCTCACATGTGTCTCCTCCTCTGGGGCCCAGCAGCTGCCCAGGGAATGATCTTCTCAGGGCCATAACAAAAGCATGAGCCCATGAGCCCACTGCCCTAATAAGCTGTAAGCTGATGCTCACATCATACCCACTAACAACCCGCTGGCCAACACCTGACTCCAAAGAGGGGGACATTTCTCCACAAGACCATAGATGAACAATCCTACTTTTTTGATTAGATAACAGCTACATCCACTGCAATCCATGCCACTCCCTGAAGCCATACCTGACATTATAGACAATGTGTTCCCCACTGCCTCTGAATTGGCTTCCTGTCACTGTTGCCACTGTCTTAGAACTCAAAGGTATGTGGGCTACATGCCTCTTCAAATGGCAAAACCGAAAACCGAAACAAAAACCCTAACACTATATATAGGGTGTCTTAGCCTGCTTGGACTGCTATAACAAAATATCAGAGACTCGGTAACTTAAACGTGGAAATTTGTTTCTTAACAATTCTGGAATCTGGGAAGTCTAAAATCAAAGTTCCTGCAGATTCAGCGTCTGGTGAGGCTACTTCCTGGCTTATAAATGGCTACCTTCTTGCTGTGTGCTCTTGTGGCCTTTTCCTGGCAAATGGGAAGGGGAGGTAGGGGAAAGAGAGACTAGAGAGAGAGAGAGGGAGAGAGAGAGAGAGAGAGAGACAGACAGACAGACAGAGAGAGAGAGAGAGAGAGAGAGAGAGAGAGAGAGCCCGAACGAGCACTTGCATGTCTGTTCCTTCTTGTAAGGGCATTAATCCCATCATGGGTGTATACCTCATGACCTAATCTAACTCTAGGTACCTTACAAAGGCCACACCCCTTAATATTATCATGGTGGGGATTGGAACTCCAATATATAAATTTTGGGAGGACACAAACATTGAGTCCACAACAGAGCCACGAGAATTCCTCTGTCCTTCCCCTTCCCACAGAGCAATCTCCCTGAGAGCCATCTGCCCCCCTCAGTGGCCCATGCAGGCTCCAGCTTGTTCTGCAGGGCAGAGGGAGTCCTCACCAACCTGAAACTGCACAATGAACACTGAGGGTATTTGTTGGGCTCCAGCTCTAGCTGTGGGCCCAGCATTGGGAGAAATGTGGGTGGAATCCGAAGGGCCAGGAAAGTGGGTAATGATCCTATTGGAAAGAAACCACATGGCTCAGAGGACAAAGAGTTTGCCTTCAGAGGTGTTAAGCAATGATGAAGTGATTGATATGTTAATTACTCTGATGTGATCACTACACAACGTATACATGAATCAAAACATTACATGGCACCCCTGTACAATTATTAGGGGTCAATCAAAAAATAAATGGGAACTGACTAAAAAAGAAAATGTGGTTTTCATCTGTGTGCAGGCTGAGCAGATATGGTATCTTCTCAATGTGGAAATCCTGGTTTATGGCCTCTGGTCCTTGGGTCTTTTGTACAGAATCTTCACTGAAGACGAAGGTGCACCTGACTCATACCATGGTATTTTCGGTCACACCATGTACTTGCAAAAGCTGGACATTGAACAAGGGAGACAGGAGAAGAATTGATGATTTAAAATTATGGTTCTGGAGACGATTATTGAATATACCATGGACTGCCAAAAGAACCAACAGATCTGTGCTAGAAGAAGTGCAACCAGAGTTCTCCTTGGAAGCAAGGATGGCTAGACTGCGTCTCACTTTGGACATGTAGTCAGGAGGGGCCAATCTCTGGAGAAGGACATCATGTTTGGGAGAGTGGCAGGTCAATGAAGAAAAGGAAAACCCTTCACTAGATGGATTGACACAGGGTCTGCAACAATGGGCTTAAACATAAAATAAGATCATGTGCCTGGCACAGAATCAAGGTGTGTTACATTCTGCTGTACATAGGGTCGCTATGAGTCAGAGCTGACTCGATGGCACCTAACAACAACAACCTGGACCACCTGGTATCAGATTCACACTGCCAGGAAAGCAGGGGTCCCCTCCCTCTAGCATAAGAGTAAGGGTACCTGGCTTCCTGCTTGCTCAGTGTCTGCACACCCTGTAGGGGACTCCATCCTCAAGGCACTGTGGGGCTGCCAGGTCACAGGCTATTAACACTGATTATGCTCAAGTATATGCATTACTCACCTATCAGCAAATGCACAAATTTGTGCGTTTCTTAGTATGTAAATTTTGCGTTTAAAATTGTAAGCACAGATTTAACTCTAGTAATTGCTTTGCATGTTTAAGTGTTTAGGGGGCTACTGATGCCTGCAATTTACTTTGAAATGAATAACAAATAAGATGGAAGGACTCAATAAAGTATTATGATAGAATATCAGTGGATGTATGGGTATTCACTGTAAAAAAATATATCAAATTTGCATGCTATACTGGCTCTGTTTCTCTGGGGATCTCTGAATAATAGAGATGCATTTTGGGTAGGAATATCAGAAACCTGCAGGGTTTCTGATTAGGCAGATCTAGGGTGAGGCCTGAGACTGCATTTCTTATAAGTTCCCTGGTGACACTAATGCTGCTGATCTGGGGCCACATTTGGAATCTTGGGGTAAAGTCATTTTTAGTTTTTATGGTGGTGGTTGTTTCTTGAAGCTCAAGGAATCCAATTTAATAAAATGGCTTTGCAATTTTGAAAAAAGGGGGAAGAGGTCCCTAAGCCACTCACGTTTCTTTAAGGCATTTCAAGAATGCAGAAACCCAAAGCCACAAATCTGCTGTGACTAGATTCTTGGCCTGAGTGGCAACCAAAGGGGAAAGACTCTCACGGGGGAGCGAAGGTCATGTCCAGCTGGAGGTGTACGTTTTCCAGAGGTTGGCAGGGTGTCACTCAAGGTGAGAGAAGCAGCCCATCACCACCACCCAGCCCATATGGAGAGTGTCATCTGTTGAGAATTTAAATCATAAAACTGACAAAAAGTTGGTGCACTTTTACTATCAGTATGTGACAGCAATTCTAAGCTGTGCCACTGGTGGAATGCTCTCTTGAGTCCTGGCATGCTTTGGATTTCTTATGTATGGGCTAAGGGTTATGTTCCCCTCTGGGCACTGTGGCCAGACAATTACAGACCAACTGGGGAGCCGCCTGAATAATTCAGATGAGACGATCCCATCCTGGAGGAGAAGGAGATATGGGTGCTGGGAGGCTCAGTGCCCTCTGTTGGTGGCTCAAAGAGAACCCTTGAGGGAAGTTCCTGCCCTCTTCACTTTAAATTCTTTGTGCCAATGTTGCCCATGCCTGGTGGTTGCCTGGTGGAAACTTGGTTTCAGATGCTATTGGGCTTTAACTACTTGATGTTGATGACACCAGCTCATCCATTATTGTAAATGTGTGGAAGCATTTTTTATTCTTATGCATTCCTCCCAGAGAGAACAAAGATAGCAGTGATTCCATTTAATGTTGTTTTTGTTGTTGTTAGGTGCCATGGAGTTGGTGTCCAACTCAGCAACCCTACATACAACAGGAGAAATACTATTGTCAGTGCTTCTCTGCTATTCATAGGGTTTTCAATGACTGATTGCTTTTTGGGACTGAGCTGCTGGGTCCTTCTCCCAAGCCTCCAGCACCTGGTGTTCCCAGGCAGTTTTCCATCCAAGTACTAACCAGGTTTGACCCTCCTTAGCTTCTGAGATCTGATGGGATTGGGTGCCACAGTAGTATGGCTGCAGGCTGCATTAAATGTAGCTTCACTTACATATATGAGAGGTTTTGTGTAGAAAAGGACCAGGTGCCAACTTGGTGGAGCTCCCAGTGCCCAAATCTGGGACAATTTGAACAAGAAAATAAGTAGTGATAATAATAGCCTATAACCTACAAAATAAAAGAAATATCTGTAAGTCCATACTGAGAAAAATAATTGAACAGGTAAAGACGTGAGAGAGAAAGACAGCATCTCTTTATAGCAGAATTCCAATTATTGAATCTCAAGGAAGTTATGGGGATATAAATTTTATGAAATGAACCCCTGGTGTGCTTCACACAGATTGTTGCAGGTATGGGCCATGGATAGATTCAAAAAAGAGTGGCCCAAAGCATGATGAAAATCAGGACATTGGAAAAGGCTCAAATGAATTTCCTACAAGATATGTATTGATTACAAGGGAAAAAGAGTACCTTGTAATTAATTACAAAGTGAAGATATTGGGTGGACACAACTTTAACCAAATGACCATGGTCAACTTAAGTAGAAAGGATATATAATGTCATGTACGCATTGGGTATAATGCACTGGGGAGGGCACAAGATCACCAATGTGACACTCCTACCCCAAATGCATAACTGCAACCTAACCATGAGAAAACATCAGAAGAAACCCATACAAGAGACATTTTCTGTACTAACTGGTAGGTATTCTTCCAAAGCGTCAAGGTCATGATAGGCAAAGACTGAAGAACTTGGCCAGATCGCAGGGCACTAGGAAGACTTACAGCTAAAAGCATTGTGGAATCCTGGGCCAGAATCTGGAGTCTGGACCAGAAGGTGGACAACAGTGGGACAATTGGCAAAATTTGAATATGGTATGTAGATCAGTTAATAGTATTGTGCCAGTGCTAATTTCTCATTATCCTGTGGTTGCATAAGGTATTAACATTTGGGGAAAGTGGATGAAGGTTATATGGGTATTATTTCTGCAAAATTTTTGTAAAAATAAAATTATTTCAAAATAAAATATAACATATAAGAGTGAGTTCTAGAGTCATTCTGCCTCTGTTCAAATCTGATTATACTATTTATTACTGTGTGACTCGGAGCAAATCACTTCATTTTTTCTTCCTTCAGATTCCTCATCTACAAAATGGGGATAAAAATAATATCTACCTCAGTGAGTTGTAATGAAAATTAAATGTGTTAATGCATGTAAAGTGCTTAGAACTTAGCACCTGGGATCAGAGCAAGGGATATGTTATTATACATAATTATCATGACACCAGAGGTGTTTTCTGCTGATCTTAAGGATTTTTTCCTTTCTCTTCTCTTCTCTCCTCTCCTCTCCTCTCCTCTTCTCTCCTCTCCTCTCCTCTCCTCTCCCTCTCTTTTTTCTCTCTCTCTCTTTCTCTCTCTCTCTCCTTGTCTCTCTCCTTCTCACTCTTTCTTGCTCTCTCTGTCTCACTTGGTCTCTGCTCCCCTGTGTCCCTCTTTTTCTTCTTCATTTTCCCCTCTACCAGTAGCCCAATAAGATCAAATTCAGCATCGAGATTTGTGCCTTAAGGGTTATCTGCTTTTAAAGGAATTGGAACAACTGCTTTCTCAGTTGTAACCTAAGGGACTCCTGCTTTGGAAAGGCAGGGTTCATATAGTCAACAAACCCCTTGGGGCCAGTTTCCCTTGCCCCCATCAAAAGGTCCAGAATTTTGGGCTTGTGGGACAACAGCCTTGATTGGTTTGGGAAGGATGTGTATGTATGTGTGCATCTACTTCACAATGACCTGTCTGAGCCCTCACCTCACATCATATTTTAGGATTTGCTTGTCCAATAAGACTGCAGTACACACACCAGCCTCAGTCCCTGCTTGGGCCTTGCCTTTGATGTCACAATCTGACCTGAGGATATGAGTCTGGCCACAGCTGCTCACAGACCAGAAGGCAAGGTCAAGAGGACCAGTACAGCAAGATGTGGAAGAGAATTGACCATCTGTCCAAGACCAAAGCAGGGAGTGGACCCCAGGCGGGCCAGCTTAAGGCTCTGGGTTCAGCCCGAGAACCTGCCATGCCACACCCTCGAGAGCTGTCGGAATCCCCAAGCCTCCCAGTGTTTGAGGACATTAGGCAACACATCAAAGAAGTTGGGGCTCAACTGGTAAAGAAAGTTAATGCCATATTTCAGCTGGATATCACTAAAGATGGGAAGATCATTCTGCAGTGGACCATCGACCTGAAGACGGGCTCAGGGGACGTGTACCAGGGACCTGCCAGGCTCCCAGCAGACACTGTCTTCACAATCCCAGAGTCTGTCTTTATGGAGTTAGTTTTGGGCAAAATGAACCCGCAGAAGGCTTTCCTGGCAGGCAAGTTCAAAGTGAGCGGAAAAGTTCTGCTTGGCCAGAAGCTGGAGAGGGTTTTCAAAGACTGGGCGAAGTTTTAAGCGTGCAAAAATACCAAGGAAAAGATTAAGACTTTTCGCTGATTATAACGTCAAATGGAAATCATGCTTAAACTGAAGATTAAAGTAACAAATAGCCAGTATTTTTACTTGAATCCTTCCTATTCAAGCTGATTAACTTTCTTGCCAATGTATACATTTGTTGGGCATTCTTGAGCAGTAAAAGAATGTTGACGTGCATCATCTGAAATCTTTGTCTTTTTCTTTTCTTAGCTCCATTTAATACTTTAATATGGCAAGGTGAAAGCCACATGAAGTGAGATAGGTGATTCTGATAGTTGTGTTTAAATGCTCCAGTGATTGAGTGCCTAACAATTTCCTCCTTCCTTTCTCTCTCTTTCTTTTCTCTCTCTCTCTCTCTCTTTCTTTCTCTCTTTCTTTCTTTCTCTCTTTCTCTCTTTCATTTTTTAACAAATCTGGTGTTTTGGGGAAAGAAGTGATAACCATCATTGTGCACACTTGTGTTCCATGTGGTAACTTGGTTCTCCAAGGAGACTTCAACACAGCTCTGTGGGTGGAACCTAGGCAATAGAGGGTTAATGTCTTGGTGTATTATAATTTCTGGTGGATTCAACTCCAAGAAAGTTGAAGGGCTTGGAAGATGATATGAGCCATTGGTTCTTATATTGGAGCATGTATGAGCATCACCTGGAAGGCTGGTTCAAGTGCAGACTGATGGGGGCTCTACTTAGTAGGGCTGGGCTGGGGAGAATGTGCATTTCCACCAAATTTCCAGGAGATGCTGATGGGACCACCCCTGGAGAACTCCTGGCCTGCTTTATTTCATGCAAATCTTTTAGTATTAACCATGACTGTTGTACCCTATACCAATGAAATCCTACAAGAATATTGTGGAGACAGATTACATAGCCCTCTTTAAGCCATTTCTGAAGTGTTGATGCTATTGGGAGTTTGTGCATCGAGGATTTTACAAAAATCCAAGTTTATCCTGGGAGATTTTCCCCTCTGAGAGCTCTCTTCACCTGCTGTCTGGGAGGATGGGTATGAAACCAGCTGCAGCTGATGTGACCTTGTAATGGGTGAATATGTATGTCATTAGTTCACAGGTGATCTGTGTGTAATTTTATCTTGTAGGTTAGATATACACAATGGAAAGTCACACCAAAACTGCTATGCTGAGATACATGCCTGCCTAAATGCATGCTATCTTAGTCCATTTTCTGTTGCTATAATAAAATACTGGAGATGGGAAATTTATAAAGACAAGACAAGAGTTTTATTTGGCTTATGGTTCTAGAGGCTGGGTAGTCTAAGAACATGGTATTGGTATCTGGTAGACATCTGGTGGGGGCTTTTCTGATGTGTCATGGCATGGCAGAGGTTATCACAAGGTGAGACAGCTGTGTGCTCGCTCAGGTGTGTATTCTTTTTTTATTATTTTTATAAAGCCACTAATACCCTTTTTTGGGCCCCACACTCATGACCTCATCTAAACTTAATTATCTACCAAAGGCGTTCCCTCCTCTCTGGCATGTGTGGAAACTAGGAAGAGAGCCTTCACTGGATCTGACCATGCTGGCACCCTGGTCTCCAACCTTCCAGCTTCCAGAACCATGAGAAAGCAATGTCTGTTGTTTAAGCCACCCAGTCTAGGATATCTCATTATAGAAGTCTGACCTAAGGTAATATACTCACATTACCTGTGAATCTCATCATAGGCACAGTACTCAGGATGGAGACGCAGAGTCTTCTTGGGTGCCATAATTCTACCTTCTCTCCCCTGACTCTATCATTTAAATTCTACCTATTTTTTTTCATGAAACTTCCTGATTCAGTTGTTTTCTTCTCCCACGATGACTTGTGTACTCTTCTTTACTTCCAGCCATGTGTTTTGTGGGCTTTTCCATATCTGGGCCAAACAAACATCCTGGTTTTCCCAGGATGGTTCCAGTTTACATGGCCATCTTGATATGGAGTCAGTAGCTCCTCCCTCCTAAGAGTCTTGGTTTGCATGACAGGTTACAAAGCTCCCTGTGCACCTCTTAGGCCTGGCAGGTTCCAGGGATTCACTTTGTCTTATTCTCTCAGCACCTGATACCCACTATGTTGTTGTTGTTAGGTACAGTCAAATTGGGTCTGACTCATCATGACCCTATGTACAATAGAACAGAACGGTCACTTACACTGTGCCATGCCCAGCACTATATCAGTGCTTCTCTGCTATTCCTAGGGTTTTCAATGGCTGATTGTTTTGGGATTGTCTTGGGAGTGGGCTGCCACATCCTTCTCTCATTTTTGTGATGCTAAGGATCAAACCCAGGGCCTTAGAAAGCACACAGAAGCACTTTACCAACTGATACCTATTATAGACTTCACAAATGTTTATTGATGAATGAACAAACTCCTTAATGT
This sequence comes from Pedetes capensis, assembly GCA_007922755.1. Taxonomy (NCBI): domain Eukaryota; kingdom Metazoa; phylum Chordata; class Mammalia; order Rodentia; family Pedetidae; genus Pedetes; species Pedetes capensis. Next base: position 10,916 of record VMDO01029602.1, on the reverse strand, counting down.
TTGAAAGTACAAAAGAGCATACAGAGAAATTTTAGTTCATACGTCTTCCCCTCTCTCCCACTTTCCTCCCCAAAGGAGCCATGGCTGCCAGATTATTGTGTTTCCTTCTCGATACCAACACCCAAGCAGCAATGTCCAGCCCTTTCTCTGTGGTTCATCCCCCCAGAACAGCTGACCACAGATGCTGTTCTGTACCTTGCATTTTGTCTTATTCCATAAGGTGGCACATAGGTCTCTCCTTCAAAGACTGCTCCCTCGGAAGCCAGAGGCTGGATTGACTTCCCCAGTGGAAACTGCTCACATTTGCTCACGTGCTTTAGGAACAACCTCCACGGGGCTGCGTTACAAGAGAAGGGCACACAATGAAACCCCCTCTTCTTGGAAGCGGGATTTATTTTCCTTCATTGTGTCTTCCCAGTCCTCCGTGTCCCAGGTCCAGGGGCTGGGTTGGGACTGGGATTCACACAAGAGGCAAGAGAAGGGGGTGGGTCCGGGGTGCCAGGGCCCAGGCTTCTCCTGACCCATCCTGTCCTTGGGGGTTCCCATCTGCCCACAGCTCAGCAGAGAGTGCTGAAGGGTGAAGGGCCCCAGGTGAGGGTGCTGAGATCCCCTACTAGGCATTGGCCCTTCCCTTTGGGACCCTAGGTGGTCTGGTCTCTGGGAGGGACTCTTGGCTCCAAATAGGAGTCACCAGACAGGTACTGAATCAATCATACCTGCCCTGGGAGAAGTTGGGCTAGGAAGGGGAGGCCTGCAGCTGCGTCTGAGGTCCACCAGCAGGAATCTCAAGTCTCCCCATAGCCAGGAATATCCCATTTTTTTCTGGAAGCTGGAAAGGATAGAAAGTTTATTCTGATGAAGGATTTTATCTCTTTTCTTTGAGAGGCACAGGACTCCCTGGGCAACTCTCTCTCCCCATCATCCTAGTCTGGTGTGTTAATGAAACTTGCCCTTACCAATCTTTTTATTTTCTGCCAAGATATGTTGTTGTTGTTGATGGATGCCATTGAGTTGGGCCTGACTCATGGTGACTTTATGTACAACAGAATGAAACACTGCTCAACACTGCCATGCATATGATCTTTTTAAGTTTGAGCCCACTGTTGCAGTCACTATGTTTCTTCTCATGTTGAGTGGTACCACATCACCAAATGGAGCTCCCAGGGACCTTACTCCATTTCTATCATTAGGGTCAACCCTACTCTGAGGAGGCAACTTTTCCTTGCTCATTCCTTGAACACCTCCCAGTCTTGGGGACTCATGTTCTGGCAATATATCTGACAGTGCTTCTCTGCTATTCATAGGGTTTTCACTTGTTAAATTCTTTGGGAGTGGGCTGTCAATCCTTTTCCTTAGTCTTCCTTAGTCTGGAAGCTCACCTGAAACCTGTCCACCATGGGTGGTCCTGCTGGTATCTGAAATACTGATGGCCTAGCTTTCAGTATCACAGCAACAAGCAAGCCCCCACAGCACAATAAACTGACAGACACATGGGTGGGTGGACAGAAATCAGGCCCAAGTGAAGATAGGGGACTCTTGATGCTGAAGCAAGGGGCTCCTTCTAAGTATAGTTTGGAAGTGTGTGTGCAGCTGGCTCACCCTTGGCAAACAGCAGTCCAGTGCCTCTTTGCAGCTGCTTCCTCCCTCCTGAGACACCTGTGACAGTGCTCAGCTGCTAGGACCTGGACAGCATGGTATGCAAAGCCTGGGTACTGCAGCAACCTAATGGAATCTAGAACTGGAGCATCATCATTTCATCAGTTGAACAGATCAGTCATTTAGCAAACACTGATTGTACCTTCGATGCACCAGGCACTTTCCCTGTGCTACAGTGAGTGAAGCCATTTCCTCCACGTGTAGAGAGGGTGCAACATTGGAAGGCTGGCTTTGCAGTAGGAGGCTGTGTGGAGGGGTTAAAGGCTGATGGAAGGAAGTGGGGCAGAGATCAGCTCTGTGAGGGGAGCTGTCCTGGCTCCCAGGGGTGGATCTATTCACACGTTTAGGGACAAGATCCAGGTGAACACCATCCTTGAGGGCAAAATGTTTATTCTGGAGGTTTTAAGGGAGATTTTGGATTTTTAGTTGTGAGCTGCCAGATTTCACCTGTTCATCAACTGACTGATTGATTAATCCATTCATTTAATAAACATTTATTGAGGATCTATGATATGTTGTTGTTGTTATTATTAGGTGCTGTTGAGTCAGTGATTGACTCATAGTGACCCTATGTACAATAGACAAAACACTATCGTCGATGATTTTCTGCTAGTCATAGGGTTTTCAATGGCTGATTGCTTTTTGGGAGTGGGTTGCTGGGTCCTTCTCCCAAGCCTACAGCACCTGGTGTTCCCAGGTGGTCTCCCATCCCAGTACTAACCAGGCCCGACCCTGCTTAGCTTCCGAGATCTGACGGGATCAGATGCCACAGTGCTACGGCTGCAGGCTTCATATGTTAGGCATAACTTATGGTCCTGCCAGGGCTGGTATTAAGCTGGAATTCACCTGTTATTTATGAGGCTGGGCTTGGTCCTGATTGGTCAAATGCTGTGCTGGTTTCTCAGAGCCCTGCTTGGATTTGTTTTTCTTTTACCACGCTCATTATATAACATTCTGGAAATCACTCCTTGTTCGAAGTCCTGGTGGCAAGTTAAGCTGAGATTCCTCCTCTCCTGAAACTTATTCTTCCAGATATGGTGGTGATGGGGAGAAAAATGATCAACAGTAAATAAATAACAAACAAGATACCTTCAGGTTGGAAAGAAATGTGGCTGAAAGGACGTGGGTGGTCAGTATGTGCCTCTCCAAAAAGGGCTGCTGTGGTTTGCAGGTCTTCACCATAATGCAGGAGGACATTTAGTCCCCATTGTGAGGTACTAAAAGGTGGGACCAGGTGGCACCTTTGAAAGGTGTTTGGGCCAGGAGGGCTCTATTCCTGGCTTAGCGAGCTATTGGGGGAGTGGCTTTGCTATAAAAGTGCAGTCTCTCAGGCTAACTTACTCTGTCACCTGGAATGCCCTGTGGTGTCTTGGGACTCTGCAGAGTAGGACCTCACCAGATATGCCCTCTTGATCTTGAAATTTCCAACCTCAGAACCATGAGCAGAGTAAACCTTTATTCTTTATAAATTACTCAGTCTATGGTTGTCAGTTATAGCAATAGAAATTGCCCACAGATGTGGAGCTGCCTGGATCTGGTGTTCCCAAAGCTGGGGCTGGGGCAAAGGCTCAAGAATGCAGGTGAGTTGCGAGATGATTCCAGGATGTGCCCATTGGGGTGGACTAGGAGATGTAGGAGAGGAGGCAGGGGAGGCAGGGGACTTTACTGAGTGGGGCATTGCTGTGGGTAGCTGGGCTCAACCCCACAGGGCAGTTCAGGGAGACAGCATAGAACACACTTCACATGTCTCTCACCGAAGAGATAATTTAAAACCAATTCCCATCAATCTTTAGTTAGAGACTGCTCCTGGGACAGGAGTTACTGAGTCCCTGGCTTTTTGGGATCTGCCTCACATACAGGCAGAGTGGCTCCAGGCCCTGGGGAAAGCCCCCAGGCAGCTGGAAGTCAGCTGATGTAGACAGTGAGGGTGAAGTCCAAAGAAAGGCCATAGTAAGGGCTGAGCTCTGACTGGCCTAGCAGAGGTCTGATTCACAGGGCAGCAAGAGGCAGTGGCGAGGATGCAGACTCAGGCAGATATTGCCCTGGTCATTTCCAAGTGGTAGGACTTTGGACAAGTTGTTTTTATTTATTTAAAAATAAACTTTTTGTTGAAAATTAATCTACATAGGAGTAGCGTACAAATCCCAAGGGTGCACCTCAATGCACTCTGAACACACCAATGAACACACCAATGTAACCAGCACCTGGCTTGAGAAATAAGACATGATGAGCACGCTGGGAAGCCCCAACCTCATCCCTTTCTATTTACTGTCTCTTCCAGGGTGAGCAGCATTTTGTCTTTTAACACTGTAGATGTCAGTTTGCCCGGTTTGGTCCTTTATCTAAGTGAGACCACACAGCACACACTTGGTGGCACGTGGCTCCTTCCACATAGCATCCAGCCACCAAGGTCTGTCACTACTGTCGTGTGCGGTTACAGTTCCTTCATGTTGTTGCCGAGTGGTGTTCCACTGTATTTGGGATTGTTCCACTTTGGGGTGATTTCAAATAGTCTTGCTGTGAGCTTCTCGTGTACCCCGGGGGATCAGAAGGCTTGCTATGTCTTACCCAAGATTTTAGTGACAGCAACGGCATGATGTCTTGCACACAACTGGTGTTCCATAAGTGTCTGAGTGTGTGTGGTGTGAATCAAGAAGCACGGCAAGCCTGGAGGCAGCCAGCCAGTCCATGCTGGGCTTCGGTATCTAATTTCCTGGGGCTCTGACCTGCTCTACCATCCTAGACTTTGGACCCACTTGTGGATTTCAGAGGGAAACACTTCCAGCTGCAGGGCCAGGAGGAGGAGCCAGGAAGGAGTACTCCAGAGCATGTTGTGAACATACAGGGCCGTGTGCCAGGGCTTAACCATACCAGGAAATCCCCTCAAGTGAGTGTTGAGGATCCTCATTTACTTTTCTTTGGGGGGAAAAAAAATTCTGCCAGGCCCGTGATTGGCTAATTGCAAGAAACATCTGTAACCTCCTAAAAATATCTGCTTTGTACCATTTTGTGGAGCATAATATTTATATAGCCCAGCGGTATCATTCAACTGATGTTTACTTAACTCTTGAAAACAGCTGGAAGCTCCCAAAACCCAGGACGAGATTTATAGGAAGTCTAGGGAATGAGCTAGGAAGGAGCCTCTTGGGAGTCTTTCCCAAGAGGTCAGGGTGGTGTGGCTGGAGGGATCACAGAGTGGGGGATCTTGAGAAGCTGAGGAAAAGGCTGCAATGGGGGGCTGCTTGGCTCTCCCAAGTGCAGACGGGTGGCAGTTGTTTGCATGTTCTACCTGGCAGCCCTTTGTGTTTATTCCCTACTGAGGAAAGGTTTTCCCTTAACCACCCAGACAACACCTCATCTCAAAGTACCTTTGTTCTTGTCTTATGGACTGAGGAGGTTAAGGGGTGTGATGCTGGATTTTTCTAGAGATGGTCACTTGGTTTCAGGAGAGTTGAACATACTGATGGAATTGTAGCCAGCTGGGGGTAGAGCCTTGTGCTTTCTATTGCCTTTTTTTTTTTTTTTACTTGGAGGTTGAACCCAGGACCTTGCACATATTTTGCAAGTGTTCTACCACTGAGCTGGACCCCCAGCCCCTTTTTTATTCTGTAAATTGAGACACGGTCTTGGTAAGTTGCTCAGGCTGCTTCTGGCCTTGAACTCATGCTCCTTCTGCCCCTGCCTCCTGAGTCACTTGGATTTCAGGGATGAGCCACCACATCCAGCTCTTTCTCTTGCTCATTACCAATAGAGAAAAGAGCAAAGCTGAAGGAGAGTTTAGGTAAGGGGTTCTGTGTGTTTCAGCTGAGTGAGGTTCTTATTTGAGCATGCTTGGAGGCCTCTGTGGAGGGTGCCAAGTGTGGGGTCTCCTTTGCAGTAGGGAGCCTCTCTAGGGGCTGGGGTGTAGGGGCCTTTAGGGAATTTGAGGAATCTAGAGTTGAGAAGGAGTCCAGGGATAGCCCCTTGCCCTTTGGCCCTCTTGATCCTTTGGAGTCTTACTCTTTACATGAGGAAAAGGGACAACCCATTGATGTTGCTAGCCACTAAGTATTCATTCATTCACTCATCCATTCATTCTGTAGTAATTATCAAACACTTACTACCTAATGTTCCTACTCAGCCCTGTACCATGTGGAAAGGATGCAAAAGGGAGCAAAATGGATACCACCTCTTCTTAGGGAACTCCTTGTGTGGCACCTGTATATGTGCTGTGATGACAGCTCAGAAGGAATAGACCAGGGGTACTTGTAGACTTGGTAGGGGTCAGGACAGACTTCCTGAGCAACAAGATCAGAAGAATGAGTGAGAGTAATCTGAGGGGGCTGAGAAAGGATCATGCCAGGCAGAAGAGACAGCATGTACAAATGCCCTGCGGCTAGCAGAGCAAAATGAGTTCTAAGAAATGAAGATGAGGCCAGTGGAGCTGGAGAATGGAGGTGTGATGATTAATCTTGTCAACTTGACTGGATTGAGAGATGCCTAAGGCATTAGTGAAGTGAAACTCCAGGAGTGCTTGTTAGGGCATTTCCAGAGATGACTAGACCATGAGGGCTCTGACCCAATGAATGAATTAATACTGAAGTGGGTTCACAATATGATGATATTATTGGGAGATGAGGAAAGGGGGAGGTGGGGCCTATTTGGAGGAAGTAGGTCACTGGGGGAGTGTCTTTGGGGGCTGTATCTTGCCTTGGCCCCTTCCTATACTCCCTCTCTCTTGCTCCTTGTCAGCCATGAGGTGAAGAAGCTCCTCTTCCACATGCTCCTCCTGCCATGATACTCTACCAGTGCACAGGGCCAAGCAACCATGAACTGACCCCTCTGAAACCATGAGCTAAAAGAAATCTTTTCTCCCTGAAGTGGTTTGTGTCAGATATTTTGTCAGAACAATGAGAAAAGTAAATAAAAGAGGTTGGGGTGGACAATGGGAGAAGGCTGGAAAAGTGCAGGAGCCAGCCACACATGGCCTTTAGACTGGGGCAGGACTTTGGTGGCCATCCTCATGTGATCTGAAGCCAGGAAACACCTGTGAATCTCTGAATCCCACTCTGGCTCTCTTACTGTGGAAAAAAGGTTTGTGGCAGGTAATGGTGCTATCCAATGTGGATCCAAAAGCCTTAAAGCTGGAGCTGCCAGAAAGATTTAGGTTTTTTCTAAGTCTGAGACTCCAGATCCCTCCAAGCCCTGATGATGTCATTGTCATAATGGAGGTGGCTCTGTGACATCACTGAAGGGATAGTGACAAAAGTCTGAGATCCTGCTCTAGGAAACTAAGGGCTGCATTCCAATGTCTGTCTAGGTAGCATCTCTTAAATGGACTCAGGGAGACGTGGCAGAGGGAGGAGGGACAGCCACACCATTTCATCTCCCAAGGGCAGCACCTTTCAATCCAAGGCTAAAGGCCTTCCAAGGTGGTCCTTAAGTGACCAGGCCTTACTCCTTTGGGCAGGCTGATGACATGGGATTATAAGGAGTGTGTTGGAGGATCAGGATGTGGTGGCCTCCCAGTGCCATGGCCAACCAGATCAGTTATGCCGTCCTTGTGACCCCACATGAGCTCTGTTCCCCTTGGATATCCATATTTTGATAAAATGGTCAGCATTGGGAAGCTAATGGAGAAAAGGAATGTCAGCACAGTGATAACAGTAAGAGATGGCATTTGGGACACATTTGTTAATGTCCTTGCACTGTGCTCAGGATTGACTATGTTTCTCTTTAGTTCTTGTCACTACCACCCCTTCAGTCAATCCCATTTCCATTTAGTTTGGCTCACAGTTCTGGTCCAAGGGTGAGGGGCTGTACACCTACTGATGATCTTCTGGATGACAGAGTTCCAAGGCATCACATGGCAAAAGTTGGGGAATGCACGTGACTATACCTGTCTGGTCTCTCCCCCTCTTATAAAACCAGGATTCAATCTTGGGGATCCCACACTGATGACCTTATCCATTCTTCATCACTTCCCAAAGACCTTAATTCTAAGCACCATAATCAGATTAGGTTTCTAACTAACCTCTTGATACCTCTCAATGGAGGTTGAGTTCTAACATGAGTTTTGGAGGGGACCAACTGTACTCCTTCTATAGCTCCTTCCCTCTGTGGGCTCAACCTGGCCTCTCCCAGGGCCTCAGTTGCATTGGATTAGATACAGTATCACATTCCTTCAAGCCATAAAGCTCTCTAACTCTGACTCCAGCCTCTTCTCATGGTTGGATTGCTTCCCATTGTCTCTTGGGGAAGGAAATTGGGGTGGAGGTAAGGGGCAAGCCCCATAAGAGATGAAGTCATATAAATGAACCATGCATCTAGAGGTAATAATTTTTCTAAGAGAAGTTTATTTAACAAGCAAATAACATGTTCTCTCCCCCATGTGTTCTTAGGAAATAACCAGTATCAGTACTGAAGACAACTGACCAATATATGATAAATTTTAATTTTTCTTCATTATAAAAACTATTCAAAGAGGCTCTCCATTTTCATATCTAAATGGAAGAGAAAACACAGCACATACTTGTACGTGGTTATACAAACACTCTCTGGAGTCAAGCATCACAATGAATTGACATCAGTGAGCTGTGCTAGCCAATCAACCCTGGCTATGACTCAGCAGTGGCTTTGGTAGAGGTCTCTTTGGAGAAATCCATTTGGTGGACTTTGTGGACACAGGACCTTGGAAACTTTTCTGAGATGTTGTTGACCAGCTTGGTTGGCATATTAATTTGTCTCCTCTTTATGTTTTCTTCATCTTGAGAAGCTCTCTCCCATACAATTAGTCATAGGGATTTCTCACATCATCCAAACACTATGAAATTGGGTTCTGATGTCATTTTTGGATGGCAGTACATCGATTACGTATAGGCACAGAACACTGCATCACAAGCTATCTCAGGATCTGTGACTTAACATTATCCTGATTATCCTCAAGGATCTGCAGTTGACTGTGGGTTTGCTAATTGAGGCTGGCTGGGCTGCAGTGACTTAGCTCTGCCTTTCAGTCTCTCAGTCCCTTTTCCTCTCCCTGTTTTCCATTGCTGTAACAAAATGCCTGATGTTGAATAATCTGTAAAGAAAAAACATTATTTTAGTTCACATGGCACCTGCTTTGCCTCTGCTCTGGTGGGGACTTTATGGCAGATGGCATCACAATGGTGGGGGCACATGCAGAAGAGATCAAGGCATGGAGCCAGAGAGTGTGGAGGCACCAGTCTAGCATGGGAACTAACTAGATCTGGAAGACCAGTGTTAATCCCTTCTGAGAGCAACACCCTAATGATTTAATTATCTTGCTGTAAGCCCCACCTTTTAAAGGTTCCACTACCTCTCAATACTGATACACTGGGGGCCAAACTTCTAGCACATGAACCCTTGGGGGCAAATGACATCTAAATCATAGAACTCTTAGGCTAAGGAGATGGTCTGGGCTTACTTGTCGCATGGCAAGGGCACAGATGAGCAGGGCACATTGCCCAAGCCTGTTTCCAGCTCGTGTACACATCCTGGGCTAGCACCACACAGATCATCTGGTGAAACAGGAATCAGGAGGAAGGGAATTGGATGCCACGGTTAGAAGGTGGGGAGAGAATGAATATGTTGGAATAATCATTATTGCCAACATTCACAGTTACAAATTTCTAGTTGTGGTGGTTTGAAACATGTCTACACATTCTCTGATACTCCTCCCATCAAAATGTAGGATCCAGGGCTCCTCTCTTTGAACTTGGGTGGGTCATTAGGTCTGCCTGGATGAAGAGGATGTGGCAGAAGTGAAACCAAATGACTCTCTGGGTGTCTATGGACTTCTCACAGACACACAGCCCCATGTGAGAAGTCCTGCCGCCCTCAGGCTGCCATGTGGAAAGACCATAGGGGGAGACCAGAGAGATGCTCAGGGAGGTTCAGGTCCCCAGTGAGAAGTCCCTAAAGACAGCCACAGACAGTCTCTATAAATGTGGGAGACCCTGAGCCAAGATCACCTAATAGAGTCCAGTTACCCCCAGATTCTCAAGCAAAACAAATGATTGCTCCTCTTTTAAGCCACCACTTGGGGGCAGCTCATTATGCAGTGTTAGATAATGGGGAGATCAAGGCTACAATTTCTAACAAGGGAGGGAACGCAATGAGGGGCAAATAGTTTCACCACTTGCTACCCAACCAGGACCTTGTGTAAGGCTTTGGTTCCTCTGAGCCTCAGCTTCTCACCTGTATGAATGGCGACTGTGTTTCCTGCTTCATATGGTTGCTGTTAAGTTAAAAACTGAGCAGAGAGCCTGGATGGTGACATGTGCTCCATCAGAAGTGACTGAGTAAATCAGCACTTACTGTTAACTTGGGCTCTTAGAGTATGGAAGGAATGGGTGGGCAGAAAGGCTGAGGAGAGACTGGGGCCCACAAAGTGGGTGGATGTGATGACAAGCAGTGCTATGATTTAGCCCAGGCTGTATACAAAGGCCGTTAGAGGTTGTTGAGTGTGTGTGTTTGTGTGTGTGCATGATGTGTGTGAGATTTCAAATTGTCCTTTAACAAGGAAGCAGTGCCTTTTGAAGCCTTGACTGATGTGTAAGAAGCCTGTTTCCTGGGGTTCTCAGGGAAACTCTTGTTTGCAGAAATGTACTTCATGAAGTTATGTGATTGGATGCCATTGAGTCAGATCCGACTCATAGCGATCCTAAGTACAGCTGAAGGAAACACTACCCAACACTGTGCCATGCATATGATCTTTTTAATTTTGAGCCCATTGTTGCAACCACTATGTCTCTTCTCATTTTGCATTGTGCCACATCAGCAAAAGGTCCCGGGGATCTACTCCATTTCTGTCATTAAGGTCAACTGTATTTTAAGAAATACAATCCTGAAACAGTCATCCATTGAAAATCCTATGAGAGTCCTTATGAATCAGACACAACTTGACAGCACCTAACAACAATGACTATTATAAGATGCAATTCTTCCCAAGTTATTTCTTGAATGCCTTCCAGGCTGGGGGGCTCATTTTCCAGCACCATGTCTGCCAGTGTTCCTCTACTATTCATAGAGTTTTCACTGGTTAATTGTTTTGGAAGTGGGCTGCTGGGTGCTTCTCCCTAGTCTATCTAAGTCTGGAATCTCAGCTGAAACCTGTCCACCATGGGTGGCCCTGCTGGTATCTGAAATATTGGTGGCATAGCTTTCAGCATCACAGTAACACACAAGTTATAGTGACATACAATAAATGTAATTTGTTCAGGGTGTTGTTGTAGGCAGGCTGTAAAAGTGGGGGCCAA
>VMDO01029601.1:0-22437 GCA_007922755.1 Pedetes capensis | reverse complement strand
AATGGTTAGCTCATTGCTTAAATTTACATTTTAAAAATTACTAGGAAAGTTAAAATTTTTAAATATTTTCTAGTAGTTGTATGGATTATCTACTCATGACTTTCTCAATTATTCTATAGAATCACAGACATATTTGCCTTTTTACTAATGTGTATAAGTTCTTTAATCACAGGGGATACATACAAGATAGAAGAGACAAGTTCTGTCTCTGTGCTTTAAAAAATAGCCTACTAAATGCTTTATCTTCCCTTTAGTCCATCTTCTTGGAAATATTTGTTCATTTCTAATGTATTTCAAATGTGATTTGCTTTGCAAGATACAAATTTCACATAAATTTCTAGTCAAAACTAATTCTTAAAGTGAAGATTGACATACCTTAAGGGTATCATCTTAAATTATGTGTTAGCTTTTATATTTAGAAAATACAAAAGTTTATTTGTTTCAAATGAAATATTATATCTCTCATAGCACTCCTGTTAGTGCATATCATACAAGAGTTTGTTGTTGCTTGTATGTTTTTCTTTGGGTTTGGATTCCTCAGCCAAGTTCATTCACAAGTTCATTCACAAGTCCCTAAAACAAAAAGACAGGGTAATTAGGCTTTTTGTGGTGGGGGTGGTTTTAAGCAATTAGAATTTCAATCTGATTCTATCTCCTTTCTGTCCATATAAAATAGACTGGACCCCAAAAGGAAAATGTAAAAGTCACATTTCTTATTTTCTTGGACCAGCTTTAATCTTTTAGCCTTCTATTTCTGTCTGTGAAGCTACTATTACTTAAAAGACCTCTTACCTAATTGAATTGTTGTTGTTAGGCACTGTCCAGTTGGTATCCAACTCATAGAAACCCTATGTACAATAGACAAAACATTATTGTCAGTGCTTCTCTGCTATTCATGGAGTTTTCAATGGAAGATCATTTGGGAATGGGCTTATGGGTCCTTCTCCCAAGCCTATAGCACCTGGTGTTCCCAGGCAGTCTCCCACCCACATACTAACCAGGTCCAACCCTGCTTAGTTTCTGAGATCCAATGGGATTGGACACCACAGTGGTATGGCTGCAGGAACCTAATTACATGGGGATGGAAATATTAGTTAATCGGAATTTAGTTTAGGAAAGATGTCATAAAGAATAAATACATTATTTAAATGCTTTATCTCAAGTGAAAATATGTGAATAGTCAGGCATTTGTAAATTTAGATGAAGGATTTAGGGCTTTTCTTCCAATGTTACATGATCTTGCTTTGATAACCACATCCATTAAACATCTTGGAGGGTTTGTTGTTTGTTTTTATTATTTTCTTTTTCTTTTTAAGTGGTAAGTTTGAGATAACTCAAAAAGCTATATGAGTGCAGAATCATTTGGGATGTTTAGATATTTATAATTTCTTCCCCAGACTTTGACAAAATTGTGTCTCATTGATATTGTGTTTTAAGATTTACCTTTCCCCAGTCTTTTCAAATAATTCAATATAGTATTTATACATAGGCAAATTTCCTTTATCTTTTGTTTTGTACCCTATTTACTTAGTTACCTAATCAAAACAAATTTTAAAAAGCAAAAAAATCCACAAGCAAGTGCACTAGAAATAAGGAGGTTTGAGAACAAATACAAATGATCTTTATCAACTATATAATTCAATACAGTTTGTGCCAAAACATATGGTATAATACAAACATTAGTTACCACAGTGTACAGAGATAGTAGAGAGTATTCTTTAACTAAAGATTTGCTTTAGTGCAGGTAGCTTAATAGTATTTCTTTTCTTTTCTTCTCTTTTCTATTTTTCCTTCCTTCCTTCCTTCTTTCCGTTCTTCCTTCCTTTTTTCTGTCCTCCCTTTCTTCCTTCCTTTCCTTCTCAGTACTTGAAGGTTGAACAACCCAAGTCCTCATGAATACTTTGAAAGTACTCTACCACTGAGCTCCACCACAGCCAATTTCTTTTCCTTTCTTTTTTTTTTTTTTTTTTTAAGGCACAGTCTCTAGCCTTGAACTCATGATCCTCCTCCCACAGCCGCCTGAGTTGCTGTGGGTGGACATGTGTGCCACTGCGCCCTGATTGCCTAGTAGAATTTCTAATCGTTTTATAGCAAATAGTCAGCATCAACTAGTTGTGAAGAGTCAACCTCTATTCTAAGTGTATTACATTATTAAGCCTCATAAGCCACATTATGAGATAGGAACTTCTATTACATCTGTTTTAAAAGTAATCAAAATGGATGGAGCAAAGCTAAGTGAGCCATCTACGATCCCCCTCAGGTGCTTTTGCCTAGAATCTATGCTCCTAACAAGCACCTTCTCTAGCTTGCTACACTCCTACAGTTTTCCTTCTTATTTGCAGTATTCTTTCAGTCAGCTTTGACCCTCCTTTCATTTTTACTAATCTCATAAGCCTCAGCCTTTAGTAGAAATAATGTTGTTGTTAGATGTCATTGAGTCAGGTCTAACTCATAGCAAGCTTATGTACAACAGAACGAAACTCTCTGACACTCTGCCATGCCCAGCACTATGTCAATGCTTCTCTGCCATTTATAGGATTCTCAATGGCTGATTGTTTCAGGATTGTTTCAGGAGTGGATTGCACATTCTTCTCCCAACTGGGGGGCCCACTGGGTATCTAACCCAGGGCCTCTTAGAACACAGAACAGCACTCTACCAACTGAGCTAAACTCTAGTCCTTAGTAGAAATAAAGTGAGGTTTAATTAGATAAATTCCAGATTTAGAATAAGTTCTCTTCTAATGAGAAAGAAGAATCCAAATGGGAAGAAATATACATCTAGGCCATTTGAATATGAAAAGTTAATTCCAAGTAAATTTACTTTATAATTCAACTAGAAAGTAAAAATTGCTTCAAAACAATGTAGGTAGAAATAAAAATTGCCTTAAGCAAGGTAAGATTTAGAATTATTCTGAGGTCTAGCTGGTTTACTTATTGGATATCTCTGATTGCAAGAGAAATAAATTATTTCCCTCTGATAATTTTCATGTGTTATTCCTTAAGTTCATATTAGTATTTATTTTCTGTCATAAGTCTTTCTGGAATGGTTTATTTAGATAAGGACTTGAATTCTTAATATCCCTTAGGAATTTTCCTCTATATTCTCTTTTGATAATATTTTCAAAATATTCTACTCTATGTGTACTAAAAGGAGGCCAGTGAGCCCTCCTATGCACAAGACTTAAAGAGTCTCTCATTTTCAGGCACCAATTGTGCTGTGCACAACTTGAAAGAGAATGCTTTCTTAAGTTTAGACTTCTGGGATTTCCATTGCCACTCATCCTAGTCCCGGTCCTATGTTAGAACATACTATAACTTAAACTTTTCAGTATTTTTATAATTTGAAGTATACACTTTTAGTTCTACTTAAGAAATACAGACATGAAATTTGGAAAGGTTTAGGAAATGTTCTACAGTATATACTGTAAAGTAGCTTGATAAGAATTCAAGTTCTCTGATGATAAGGTAGTTGAAATTTTAGAAATGGCCCATTAGACTCAGAAGATGTTGGCCACAATGACTATTGATTTGTGTTGTTCCCTGGCTCAGATATTTGCAGGATCATAGCACTGATTGCCAAAGGCTGCGAGTACATGATGTTGAGGGTCTCTCAGAGGACCATATCCAAATTCTGTGGTGTTTGTCCTTTATACTTTTCCAATCTGCTTTCCATCTTCTCTTTAGCCACAATCCCAAGGCAATAGTGTCTTTATGTCCTTTGGTTGTTCAAAGCCTCCCACTCTAGCTATTCTGCTAGGGAAGCTTTTCTCTGAAACTTTTGTGTTCTAAATGACTCCTTCATGACATGTTGTTGTTATTGTTGTTACGTGCCATCAAGTGGTATCCGACTCATAGCGACACTGAGTACAACAGGCAAAACACTATTGTCAGTGCTTCTCTGCTATTCACAGAGTTTTCAATGGGGGATTGATTTTTGGGAGTGGGTTGCTGGGTCCTTCCCCCAAGCCTACAACACCTGATATTCCCAGGCATTCTCCTATCCAAGTCCTAACCAGACCCGACCCTGCTTAGCTTCTGAGATCTGATGGGATCAGATGCCACAGGGCTACGTCTGTAGGCCATTCATAACATACTCAGATGAAAGTTCTATCTTCTAAACTGTTGCTGGAAAGAAGTCTATTTGATTGAATAATGCACTTACTATACATAGGCTAGCTTATGAAATAAGCCTGTTACATCCTCAACTAAAGTCTGTCTGACTGGCTTGTACAAAAGCTATTTTATGGGTTTCTTTATAAAATTATAGGGCAGGCAGTGTTTCTCATAAGTAAAACTGCACATCAAAGGTAAACAACATACAACTCCTGAAAATTTACCAATCTTTCTTTAGCAAATTGTCACTGATATATATTTATTTTTCAATTAAAGATACAGATAAAACCATAGCTGCCAGCATTTTACTGTTCCTGGAATACTGGTAAAAGATTTTAAGATAAGTTGTGAAAGCGATTGCACATATTTCCCTTCCAGTGTAAGATAACACTGGTCAAGTTTCTTATGGAAGCATGAGATGTTTATTACCTACATTAAAAAACAAAGTATAAACCACAGAAATTGGTATAAGAATGGCTTACATGATTTTCTTCTCGAATCGTTATGTTTGTTAGGCACCATCAAGTCATGTTTGGCTCATAGCTACCCTCATAAGGTTTTTAATAGCAGATTGTTTTGAGAGTCTTTCTCCCATTTTTGTAGTGCTGGGGGTCAAACCTAGGGCCTCAGAGACCATAGAGTGGCACTCTACCAACTGAGCTAAACCCCAGCCCCTCTTCTCTAATACTCATCATCAAAACTCCTCTGAACAAAAATACAGCCACTCAGGCAAAGCACTATGATCAGTAGGTATAAAAATGATGGAACAGATGAGTGTAAGGTACTTTTGAATATGGTAGGCTCTTTATATGGTCAATAGAAACAATTTCTTCCAAATGACTCAATGTTTCATATATTCATATACAATTTTCTGTTTATAATGAAAAATAATTCCCCAAATCTGACAGTAGAGGGTAAGGGTTTTGAATGGAATGGAAGGTTCTCATAAACTCAGTATATTTATAGGTGTGCATAGACTTATAGGAAAAAATTGGCTACACTCAAGATTCTAAAGTAGTAAGAGAATGAGAATTTGGTACATATTGGTGGTGCCTAACTTTGGGGTATTTTATGATCTTACTTATAATTTTGCATCTTTACTACCCAACTGTCTTTGTCATTCAAATATATATTTGGATGTGTGCCATATCTATATATATATTGGATACATATATATCATTTATGTGAAATTTCACTGATATCAAATTATATTTTAAATTTGGTTTATATAAAACTGTTTTTAAATTATAGTGAATTATATTATTTATAATGCAAAGAAAGTCAAACATGTTATTATGTAAATGGTAGAAAAGGCTAAAGTGAATTAGAGTACTGTTTTATGATATTTGAGCATCAGATTTGCTGTTTGTAATTCTTTAAACCTGGGCCTCTTCCAAAACAGATAACAATTAATATATAGGATAAAACTTTTATTGGTATGCTTAGATAACCTTCCAGTATTCATAAAGAATTTCTGTGAAGTGGTAGAATTTAATGAGAAGGGGCTTCCTCTGGGTACTACCTTAAATAATATGCATGATCCATGTTACTAAGTGGAGTTTAGATTAGAAAATGTTGATTATTCAGAATATAGAGCTGATATAAAGGATTGTTTTGGTTAGAAAGCATAGGAGAATTCATAATGAAATAGTGTATACTAGAGAGAAAATTTCCTTTTACACATTGTTCTTCTCTGTAAATGGTGTGGATGACTGGGAATGTAGCTCAGTGATGGAGTTCTTGTCTAGCACATAAAAGACCCTTGGTTCAATTTTTAGCACCAGGGGAAAAAAAAACTTATATGATTACTGCTGAAGAATAAAGAAATGTGTAGGTTTTGTAATTTGTCAGTATTTAGTGAGGCTGAAAAATACCTTTTATAAAATAAAAATAGCATTCCACTTCATTTTTATCTATAAGAATATAGGAAACAACATATTTACCAAATTACAAAAGAAATCATTTGGATAAAGCTGATGCTGGTTCCAAGACAGGGTATGGTAGTGCTTACAGCTTTGTATTGACAATTGATTTTCTCTTTCCACAGACATTGATGAATTAAAATCATACCTATGAAATTTTGGTAATAACGATAAAGCACATGTGCCATCATTTTCTAAAGAAAAATAAAAATGACATTCTTTTACATTCAGTTCTTACAGTTTCTATCTGACTGGCACATACTTGTGAAATGCAAAGTTTGATCATGCCTTTTTTCTAATCAATAATCCCTGACATATCATTTTAGATCTGCTCCCCCATGAGCATCACAGCATGCCTCTGTTTAATCTTTTGAGTAGAAGAAAAGGGAGCCTCTGAGCAATTCACGCTGCCTCTCATGCATGTGTAGAGCAAGGGCACTGTGGGAGCTGTGATGCTGTTGACTTACAGAGGTGCTGCCTTTCTCTTTACCCCTGCTTACCTCCTGGAATCCACTGCTTTCCACTGGGCTTCTCACTAGCCTTCAGGCAACGTTTGGGTGACCCATGAAGAAATGGAAAATCTTGCAGCTCCAGCAAAAACGGTTAGTCTTTACAGCTTTATTGAACCTGAAGAAAAGATATCTTGCTGCTATTTGGATAAAAAGGCTAATTTATCCACTATATGCCAGATAAATAGCTTATGTTTATATAGTTTCATTCAAAGATAACTAATGTTTTTTGTTACAGTTTAATCGTACTATACTTGTTTGACATTTTTAAGTGAAACAGTGCTAGATTGCCACAATGTGGTAAATACCATGAGTTTGCCATAGGCAAATAGTAATTGAGGATTTCATAAAACTTTTCTTTCATTTGTAACACTGAAAATTTTTGGTAATGCATGTCATTTAGTATTAATCATATTCATAGGTAACATGTTACCAAACCAAATTAAACTCACTTACATTGAATTCTCATTTTTAATATAATTACATAGTTTCATGTGTTTTATCATCCAGATACAGAGATTAACCAAAAAGAAGCAATATATGAAATTTGATATTCCAAAGAACAGTTTTAAATAACTTCTTGAGAGCTCTGTAATTGTGAGATTTTTAAAAATAATGTTATACATAGTCATTATTCAAGTAAAATAACAAAGTTGGACATATTATGCATTTTATCCTTAACAACCTCCTTTTAATTTAGAGGACTTTCACTTTATTCCCTATTTGAAAAATTGAGAGCTGGACACAGTGGCACACTCCTATAATCCCAGGAGTGTGAGGCTGAGGCAGGAGGATCATAAGTTCCAGGCCAGAGGCAACTTCAACAATTTAGTGAGACCTTGTCTTGGTGGTAGGGCACTTGCCTAGCATTCGTGAGGCCCTGGGTTTAACCTACTAGTACTACAAAAAGGAAAAAATAATAATATAAAAGAAAAACAAAAAATAAACATTCATTATGTAAAGTTTATGACCAACAAAAATGCAAATGTCATATACTAATTTCATTCCCAGTTTAGTTATGTTGTCCTTGGTTTTTGTTTTGCTTGAGGGGCATTGTTGAAATGTATCTGATTACTGCAAGGCTGTGATAGTTACCATCTTTACTTCATTTATTTACTTTCTGTGACCTTTCTCTATATATGTATATATTTGTACATATAAATCAGAAGTTTATATTATTACTGATCAAATTTGGAAATTTACATATTTTTAAGAATTAAAATAGGACTGGAATGGCCAGAACAAATGTTCACAAAGTCACAATATCCCCATATGTCATGGGTATATATTTTTAAGTTGAAATGAATTAAAAGTTGGAAATTGATTATTGTGAATTTACATAGGAATCTGTGTCTATCTGCCTGAGTCATGATAATTAACATTTTGTATGGTAGCTTCTGCTAGAAAATTTCTATTATATTCATTTGAAATTAATTTATGTTTACCTGCTCTATTAATCATTTCCTGCTGCTAACACAGAAAGAATCTGAGGAAGGAAGCTGGGCCCAGGTAGGAAATTCATACGATTTAAAACAACTATCATCTAATAGACTATGAGGTTACAAATTAAGAAACTATTGTAAGTCATAATATTGGAAATCATCACTTATCTCAATAATTAGGCTGATATGTACACTCAAATATATTTATATTTAATATTATGTCGTTTTAAACACCATATTTTGCAACAAGATGATTATCTTTTCATAATAGAGCTATATAATAGGGCAATTTTCTTTCTTTTCCAGAGAATGATCTGTAATTTAGTTTCTCTGAAATCACCCCTTATTGTATGTCATCAAGAATCATTCAAGTTCGATCTCGGGGAAATTTGTAAAAGGACTTATTTGGAGTTCCATATACTTGTAAAAAATATGAGGATTGAGGTCAAAGGGACAGGTGTCAGCACTGCAGACTCCAAGTCATTGGCCAGTCCCATTTTCTAAGATGGCAAGCCCCGCACTATGAATAAATACATATATCTGCAAGGAAGCTGCATATTTTCTTCAACATTTCTACATGTTGGATAGCTAAAAGAAGGAGTGTGTTTTATATTCGATGTTATTAAATATTTGAGTACAAGAAAATTTGGAGTAGTTATATTAAGACCTGTATTCAAGTATGTATAAGTAAGGTGCATTAAATTTTGATTTGGGTAAGAATTCCATTATTCTTAAAAGAAGGAGAGCACCTAGAATTTCATGAGGTACACATGTTATAACTAGAATTGTGAATTTACAGTATGATAAGGAACTAATTAGGAAATCTAGTATACTTAAAAGAGAGTAATAGTCCTTTTAAAAATGAGGTTAGAGGTGATGTTCAAGTTGGTTTTTATTTCAGCTGTTTTGAACAGCTTTTGGCAGGACCAGTTCATATTGTTATATTAAATAATTAGATTATCTTAGTTTTTGATCATGCTCTACTTCTTTAAGTACAGATTATAAACTGATTGATTCCTAGAGAAGAATGACTTTTGTGATAATTTGTATGGAATGCTGGCTATATGCTTGACTAGGAAACAATAATCTTAATATAGAGCTTCAGTATTCTGCGTTTCTAACCTCATTGCTCTTTTCTCTGTTTTTTCACAGAGGTTTCTATTGTATATCAAAGTTTTCTATTACATTCAGCAATGACAATAGTAACATTGAAAAGCAGGAAATAATCAACTATTGGCTGACAGATATAAATAAAATAAATCTATCAATATAAAGAATTAATCTTAAAGCTCAAAACTCATATTCTTCTAATTATAATTGTTATTAAGTTTAAACTTATAATCTTTATTATATTTTATTTTTAAATCCAGTAAATAAAATTCAGGCCAAATACTATTTCTGTTTTTCCATATGTTATAGTAATTAAACATCACTTAGTTGTTATCCTCCAATTACCATCTCATTTTATTGGTTAAGAAACTTGACTGCTATAAAACAATTTTAGTGTCCGGTTTTTCTACAGACCCTGGCATATGGAGATATGAACCATGAATGGATTGGAAATGAATGGCTTCCCAGCCTGGGGTTACCTCAATACAGAAGTTACTTTATGGAATGCTTGGTTGATGCAAGAATGTTAGATCACCTAACAAAAAAAGATCTTCGAGTCCATTTAAAAATGGTGGATAGTTTCCATCGGTAGGTTTTTGCCCAAGAATAAAGTGAAGCAACAAATAATGTATATCTTATTAAAACAAAAACAGATGTTTATAGATATAGTGTGTGCTATACAAAACATCTGTGTACATCTACTTGAAATGTATTTTCAGGCAGCAAATTACAAAAACTGTCTAATGTAGATCTGTGTTTAGTTATATGTCCCAAATTTGTGCAAATAATACACAATTATTACAAATAGAGCATAAGTTTATTTCATTAGGGTAGAGATTTAGGAAACTCCATGGTTGCAATTTTTATAGTGGTTTGTGTTTATATTAGAAAACTATTGATGAAAGATAAATATTTGTAGTTTAAACCCTACAAATACCTGTGATTATAGATTCTATAATTTAAGGACATACTAGAGAAAAACTGACAAATTCTAAAAAGGACACATTTATGCCTGTTATTTTTATATAAGTCCTTTAGTGTTTTTGCTTATTGTGTGTATATAATATATATGTATACACACACACACACACACACACACACACACACACACACACACACACACACACAATTTGTTTGTCTGCTTTTTGAGACAGGGTTTTACTATAAACCCCAGGTTGGCCTGAAACTCAGTACTTAGCCCAGGCTGTCTCACAATCCTCCTGCCTCAGCCTTCTGAGAACTGAGATTACAGGCATGCACCACCAGCCCAGATCTGCTTATTTGTGTATTATTTTTTATTTTATTTTATTTTATTTGCAGTACTTGGGGGTTAAACCCAGGGCCTTGTGCATACTTTTCAAGTGCTCCCATTGAACTGCACCCATGGCCCCTTTCTAATTTTTTTATCTTTAGACAGAGGCTTACTAAGCTACACAGGCTGCCTCTGGCCTCTAACTTGCCATCCTCCTGCCTCTGCCCACTGAGTCACTGGGGTTATAGATGTGTGCCATCACACCCAGCTTGGACATTCATTTTTCAGAAAAAGTGCTTGAATGTGTTGCTAGACATCTGTGAGGACACAGATGAATAAAATGCAATCTCTTTTTTTCAAGTAATTTTCCATCTAACAAATTTTAAAAAGGTAGACTTATAATAATATTGCCCAATAAATGCTATGTTGTACCCTGATATCCCTGCACTCTATAAGCCAAAGGCTGAAATCAAGGTATGGACATGTCTAATTCCTTCTGGGATCTCTCTCCTGGACTTGCAGATGGCCACCTGCCCTCTCTACCCAAACATGGTCACTCCTGTGTGAGTGCACATTCCTGGTGTCTGTTTGTCCAAATTTCCTTCTTTTGTAAGGGCACCAGTCATATTGGATTTAGAGCTTGCCCTAGTGGCTTATCTAACTTATCTCCTTAAAGACCACATCTCTGAATACAGTCACATTCTGAGGTACTGGAGGTTAGAGCATTAATGTACAAATTTTGGAGAATGTAATTTACCCTACCACATCTGTATAATACAGATGTTTTCCTTCTTTCTCTGATTCTGAAGTATTTGACTCAACATTGTTCCTACTAAAATGCAGAGATTAGAAATGTAGCCAACATTTATGTGCAGACTGTTTAATTTATATATGTGAATTTGTATATAATGTTGCTAAACACTTAGGGAATCAAAGATAGACAGTTATTTTTATTTTTAAGCATGGAGATTCTTTTTTCCTACTACATTTTCCCATAGGTTTCACATCTATTAGCCTTGAATCTACTTCTTTCTGGATAGCTCTGGTCTCTGGATCTTCCTTTCATAGTTATGGCTATGACCTCTTAATTGGTTTCCCTATGTTGTATGATTACCTATCCCCCCATGTCATATTTGTTATGACATCATTCTTCCCTAACTATCCAAACAAAAAACATACACTTCCATTATAATTCCTTCTTCCTCTGAAAATTGTTCAATAACTTTCATTCGCTTGGATGCATTTCACACATGAAATGCAAGGCTTTTCCAAATACACCCCTATTCTCCACATATCATTGTATTCCTCCTTTCTTTTAGCTTGGATTTCTTATTCTGGACAGTAGGGCTCATTGTCACGACATCTTTGAAATTTCATCTGCAATACTATGTCCAAGATGTTCCACTTTCCTTAATAACCTTTGGTTTTTTGCTGCCTGATCTTTCAAAAATCAGTCAATTTTTTGTGCTTCCACAATATCTTTTCCACACACCATTTCAATATTTTCTTATTTGTTCTTTTTACATATTTCTCTGTCACCTAGAATTGTTAGAAGTTTGTATATTACTTATTATTTAATTTACTTGTGTTTTAATGTTATTTTTCTTCTCATCAGCTTAAAATAGTGCTTTCTATTTCCTATAAGTTTCTTTCTGTCTCCCAAAAGGGACTTTAAATTCTTTTGGGGTGGATAAAATATTGTCAGCACATAATTTAGAAGTAGACAAATGGACAGCAAAGACATAGATAAATAACAATATTCATGATTATTTCAAAAGTATGTTTGTCTTATTCTGAAAATAGCTTTTCAAGTACCTACAAAAATTATGTGCTTAGAATAATTATGAAGTTATTTTTTTCCAGTGCTGAAGGATTTAATTGCAAATGTAATTTATTAACCCAATACCTTAAGCAATAGAGCGTAGAGAGGACTTTGCTTAATCAAGGGATATTCTTCACCTGTTGAGTAATTTAATGTGATTTCTTTTTAAAAAAAAAAAACAGAACAAGTTTACAGTATGGAATTATGTGCTTAAAACGGTTGAATTATGACAGAAAAGAATTAGAGAGAAGACGAGAAGCGAGCCAACATGAAATAAAAGGTAACATGTCTTTCTGTCATATCAAATGCTTTTTTTTCTGGGTTTTTATTTTCAAGTTTTTGAACCTAAATGCTATATATGTTACAGTGGTCATCAAACAGCATAACTGGTTAAAAGTATTATTGTTCTTTTATCCTAATTAAAACACGGAGAAGGATATTGTCATAGAATGGATATTCCATTTGGAACATATACTTAATTTTTTGAATCATTATTTATTCCTATAAACCTATTAACTCTATATTCTGCTTCACTCTGCTTATACTTAAAATGTATCCATGTAGATATTTTTAAACTTTTAATGAAATATTATTATTGTGGTTCAGAGGAACCTGATATGTTATCTATAGTAGTTCATCTTTGGTTTATATCATTTATATCTTATTTCTTTGACCAGAAGTTTATTTTTGTAATATAGTTATAGAAATTATGTTGGGATTTTTATGTGGACATTACATAAGGATTTTTTCTCCAATAAACTAGATTAGTCCATTAATAACTTTAGCTATGATAGCTTTAAGAACATTACTAACAACAAGAAAAGAACATTGCTAACTATTGCAACTCCTCTGTGTATAAAAATATTTAATTTGGGTAGGAGGAAAAGACATTCCATACTGAAGATTTATTAGATAAATGCTGTATTTAGTAATCAACATTTTTATTGGTCAATTTGTGTTATTATAACAACATTTCCAAAGGAAACTAACTTTACAAAGAAAAGAGGCTTGTATATTTCCCAGTTTTGGTGGCTGAAAATCCAAACAGCTTGGCATAGGTCATTGTGAGGGCTCGCCTTGGCTGTGTTACCTCATGGTAGATGGCAGTGGTGGAAACAAAGAATTGTAGCAAACCACCATACTTCCAGACAAGCAGCCAAAGAGTTGAGTGGGAACAGACTTGGGCTTTGATAACAATTCTCTTGTGAAAACTACCAAGGAGTCCGTAAAAACTACCTTAATACCTTTTTTAGGGAAGTACCTTTATTTGACATAGAGACTTCCCATTAGGGTCCACCTCTTAAAGGTTCCATGCTGCCTCTCAATGTTACCCCTTGGGAGCTAAGCTTCCAATACATGAAACATTAGAGGATTAAAACCACATAAAATAATCTACATATTGAGACAGTTTAATATGAAGAAGAAAGAATGATTTAAAAAGAGGAATATGCTAGATGCTATCCTTGTTAGAGAACAATGGATCTTTGTCATTGACTAAAAAAATAAATTAATGGATATAAAATATAAGGATCTGTAGTTCCTTTTGTTTTCGGTAAACATCTACTCATGTTTAAATACAAAAAAAGCTTATTAAGGAATATATAACCAAAATTTTTAGAGGAAAATTTTTAGAGGAAAGTTACTTATCAGCTATATTTCCATTTTCTATTACCAAAGAATTGATATGTGCAAGCATTTTGTCAAATTCAATGGAATTTTCTACCTTATATTAACTATTCACAGTTAGGTATGAGAATCTGTTTTCTTTTTCTTTTCCTTTTTCTTTTTTTGCAGTACTGGGACACTTGCACTTGCCTGTTTTGCAAATGCTGAACCACTGAGCTGCACCCTCAGCCCATTTTTTCACTTTGTTGAGACAGGGTCTCGCTAAATTATGCAGACTGCCTCTGGTCTCAAACTTGCGATCCTTCTGCCTTTGCCTTCTGAGTCTCTGATATTATAGGTGTGTACTACCACACACAGCTCCAAAACTCTCTTTCCATCTTAACTTGCCTTGGGGCCTACTTTTGAGGAGAAAGTAGTATACTGTCTTCCCCAATATTAAAGTGTGTTGTTGTCGTTGGATACAGTTGAGTCAGATCCTACTCAGAGTGACCCTGTATACAACAGAACAAAACACTCCCCACACTGAGCCATGCCCAGCACTATGTTAGTGCTTCTTTGCTATTCATAGGGTTTTCAATGACACATCCCTTCGGGATTGCATTGTGAGTGGGCTGCTAGGCCCTTCTCCCATTTATGTGGCTCCAGGGATTGAACTTAAGTTTGTTGTTGCTGTTGTTGTTGTTGTTGTTGTTGTTAGGTGCTGTCAAGTCATGTCCAACTCATAGCCACCCTCATAGGGTTTTCTATGGCTGATTGTTCTGGGATTGCCTTAGGAGAGGATTGCCACATCCTTCTCCCATTTTTGTGGTGCTAGGAATCGAACTCTGGACCTCAGAGACTGCAGAGTGGTGTTCTACCAATTGAGCTTAATCCCAGGCCCTATTAAATTTTAGTACTGCTTTATTCTTTAAGATCACCTACCTTAGGCCACCGTAATATTCATTTGCGATAAACAAGTTTATCTCTGGCAGTTCTTGGACACTACATTACTTCTATTAGACTGTACTTAAATGCAGGTGAAAATGATTGGTTAAGAATATTTTTCTGGGTTGGGAGCATGGCTCAGTGGTAGTGTGCATGCCTAGAAGGTTTGAAACCCTAGCTTCAGTCTCCAGCACCACGTGGTTCATCAGTAGATGGTTCATCAGAGAGTAGACACACAATGGATTTCTTCTAACTCTTCATTTGATTCATTGCTGAGAAGCAAGAAAGGGTTTTTCCATTATCAAAATTGAGTTGTTTGATTTTACTTTGTTATGGTGTCCCAGAAAATTACATACTGTTTCCAGTGCATTGTTCTTCAGTTGAATTGAAATTTGGGAACTAATGGACAAAAGACAGATTCCCACAGGAAGTGTGTATTTGATCTAACAAAGGATGTTTTTAGCTATGATTTTACCCATAGGATGGGATCATTATTCCTGTGGGATACCACGTTCTAGTTTGCTTTCTGAAGTAGTTTTTTCCAATTAAATTTTATTATGCCTAGTCTTGCCACATGAAATGTTTTACATATACATATATCTGAAAGAGAAGAATTACCCATTTGGCTCAATACCAAATGTTATATTAGGATTTGGCAGTTGCTGGTTAGACTGTAGCCCTAAGAAAAAAGTGCTATGATTCACCATTATTATATACAAACAACTCTATATAGGAAGTAGCTGTGAGTACAATCATAAATAGCCCCTGTTTCCTATAATTGATCTCATGACATTTACAGGAATAACTCTTCACTGTGACTAGGGGTCTTTGTTATTATCTGAAGTGTTAATTAACCTTGACCTTAATAAACAGGATTCTGAAGTGAGAAAAGTATCATGAATGTAGTAACATTTAATTTGTTGCTAGGAAACAGTCAACACTGATCTCTAGCCAGTTACTGTTTAGGTCAAGAAGATTCTTATGTAGCATTAAAATTAGGGCATAAATTTTCCTTAGAAACATATTTGCAGAATGGTATCTGATTTACAAAGTGAAAAAAAAGAGTTATATTGCTGCTCCAAAGTAGAAAAGTTAGGATTGGTGCTTATTAGTGTTCACCTTATAAATGTATTATTTTATGTATTGGTTATTCTTAACTATAATAATAGAAATTATGATGACACATATTTGCAGAGATGACCTACTATGTCTTAGACTACAAAATATCAACCCAGCTCCAGAAAAGAACAAATACTTCCCATTCAAAAATACATCTAATGCAAAGACAATTGGACATTTTTGTTGTATTTTTGATGAAATTCTTGCACACTGAATTAAATATATGTTATATTTAGTAAAATCAAATGAACTGTTGCTATTACCTATAAACACCTGCTCAGTTTTTGAAGTTCAAGTGCAGTAATAAGAAGGAATCAGTTGCTATCATAAAAAGCTGATAATGTAACCAACTCATCCCATTTATTGAGGCATGTCATGTCAATGGAGCAAGATATTATAAACTCAGAGGAGAACCTACACATTAGAATTGACCTAAGGAGACACAGTGAACATATATTACATAAATTTCCACATATAAAAGTCATAGTAAAGTCATAGTAAAGCTCACTAAGAAAATCCTTTGCTTTGCTGAAAATATGGGAAAAATGAAGATGTAAAACTCAAAGAGACAATAAATGGCCTACTTCCTGCAGAAATTCATCCTGCTTTTATATTGAGTAGATAATAGTAATACTGGGAACTGGACATTCCTCAAGGTTCCTCATGCCTAAATTGAAAGAAAGACTTAGAACTTTTCTTTTGAAATGAGGTTGTTTAAGCCACAACAAAAATTAAGTAGAAAACTATAAGGCAAATGCCTGTAGCCTCCAGATTCATATACAAATGCTTTACCAGCACTGTGGATGTGTGCAGAGACAAAAAAAAAAGCACAAATTAATTTGAGGAAACTCTACTTCTGAGTACAACGGAGTATAATCAATAAGACCAATCTTCAACCATGAACAAATAGGAAGGAAACATAAATCACCAAATATAAGTAAACATCTACTTGAAGGTAGTAAGAAGCCTCTAAGATAAGGACTTAGAAGCTAGGATACTGGGGGAGGAAAGCAATGCATTAAGGTAAATGCAATTTACCTTTTCCCACTGCAATGAGGGAAAAAGGAGTTGGAATTTAGAGTTGCCAATACTGCAAGGGCTTGAGGAGCTAAGATCCTGGAGAAAATGGTAATTAGTAAGTAAATTTTGTGTGTGTGTGTGTGTGTGTGTGTGTGTGTGTGTGTATGTGTGTGTGTGTGTGTATGATCAAATCCGTAGCCTGGCACATGCCAAGGAAGTGCTGTACCATGGACTATGCCCCATGCCCAAACCAGATATTTTATACAAGTTTCTTCTTGGGACACTTGTTGGCTTCTAAGAAGCGCATAACTAGAGGATAAACAATTATTTCTAAGGCTCAATTTAAAATTTCATACATGTCATATAATGTATAAAATGAGAAAAACCAAGAGGATAAAATGAGAAAATATTAACGTATACCCACAGTTGAACTTGATGCTGTTTTTTCTCAGACATGGGCTTTAAATCAATTATAATTTATGTGTCAGGAAAGTAGTGACCAAATGGAAAATTCAATATTCATCTAGAATCAATACATTAGGAATATACTCAAATGGACATTTCAAAAAATAAAAAGTATAAAAACTAAAACAAATAACCCAATATGGCTGGGGACATAGCTCAGTGGTGGAGCACTTGCTTAGCATATGTGAGGCCTTGTGTTTGATTTCCAACACCACTGAAAACAAAAACAAAATGTCATGGGTAGCACAACAGTAGAAGATAAGTTTAGTGAAATAAAAGACAGATCATTTGAAATATATATTTTTTGTTTTCGAGTTCACTATACAAATTTATCTGCAGCCGTACGACTGTGGCATCCGATCCTGTTAGGTCTCCTAAGCAGAGCAAGGTTGGACTTGGTTAGTAATGGGATAGGAGACCACCTGGGAAGACAAGGTGCTGCAGGCTTGGGAGAAGGACCTGGCAACCCCATCCCAAGAAACAATGAACCTTTGAAAACCCTATGAATAGCAAAGAAGCATGAAAATAGCATTTTGTCTGTTGTACATATGTGTGTGTGTGTGTGTTATGAAACATTTTTCTTTTTAAAAAAGATTTTATTTTTATTAGTATTTTAATTGTATATATTGATGGGACACAGAGTAATAATCCAGTTCATATATACATTATGTAATTATCAAATCAAGATTATTTACACTTCCATCTCCTTAAATATTTTACAATAAAAACAGGGAAAATTTTGATTAGCATGTAATGACAATTGTATACATTTATGAGGTATAGCATGATTTGGGGGGAGAATTTTCATAGAGTTGTATCCTGTCTCTTGAACTTTACTGCTCCTTCTTTATGCCTCTAAGTTGTTCGACCTCCCCTTCCCACCCTCCCCACCATGCACTCCCTCCCACTGGTCTCTTCCCCCTTATATTGGGTCAACTTGTATTTTCCAATCTTACATAAATATGACTGCATTTATATGCATATATATACATATATATATATTGTATTTACATATTTTTTATTTTCAGTACACCTAGCTGCCACATATGAGTGAAAGCATATAGTATTTCTGAGTCTGTATTATTTCACTTAAATTGATGATCTCCACTTCCAAACATTTTGCTGCAAATGACATAATTCCGTAGTTCTTACTGCTTAATAACATTCCATTGTGCATTTATACCACATTTTAATCCAGTATTCTGTTTATGGACATCTTGATTGATTCTGTACCTTTGTAATTGTGGAGAGTGCTACATTAGACATGGAAATGCAAGTGTCCCTGTGGTACGATAGCTTATCTTCTTTTGGGTATATTACTTAGAAGCATACCATATTTTTCTAATCATTCTGGAGAAGGGTATCTAGACAGATTCTATAACTATGTGATTGTGAACAGTGCTACAATAAACATGGAAGTGCAATTGTCTCTATAGTATAAAAACCTAAGTTTCTTTATGGCATATACCTAAAAGATGAATTGCAGGATCAAATGGTAGTTTCATTTTTAATTTTCCAAGTAACCTCCATTCTTTTTTCCACAGTAGTTGTACTAGTTTAAAATTCCACTAGCAGAATAAAAGAGTACCTCCCACCCTTACTAGCACTTCTTGTTTGTTTCATTAGTCATTCTAATAGGAGTAAAATAAAGTCTGAGTGTAGTTTTGATTTGAATTTCTCTAGTAGCTGAGGAAACCGACTTTTTTCATATGTTTATTAGTCATCTGTATCTCTTCTTTTGAAAATTGTTCAACTCCTTTGTCCACTTATGAACCATATTTTTTAAAATTCTTTTTATATCCTCAATATTAAACCTCTGCCAGGTGAATAGATTGCAAAGATTTTTTCTGATTCTTTAGGTTCACTCTTCACTCTATTAATTGTATCCTTTGCAGTAAAGAAGCTTTTTAACTTTATATAATCCCAATTTTATATAATATATAAATTTTCATTTTTTATAATAATTTATATATCAATTCTATTGGGCTATTGGAGTTACATTAAGAAAGAACTTGCCTACACCTGTATGTTGAAGTGCACTACCTACTTCTCTTCAAATAGTTTCAAAGAGACCAGTTTAGATTGAGAACTCTACTCCATTTTGAAGTGATTTTAGTACATAGTGAAATGTATGGATATAGTTTCATTCTTCTACATGTGGGCATCCAATTTACCCAACATTTTATTAAAGAGACTATTTTTTCTTCCATTTTAGTCCATGACATCTTTGCTGTTAGGTACCATCCAGTCAGTATCCAACTCATAGTGACCCTGCATACAGCAGGTGAAACACTATTGTCAGTGCTTCTCTGCTGTTCATAGGGTTTTCAACGGAGGATTGATTTTTGGGAGTGGGTTGCCAGGTCCTTCTCCCAAGCCTACAGCACCTGGTGTTCCCAGGTGGTCTCCCATCCAAGTACTAACCAGGCCCGACCCTGCTTAGCTTCCAAGATCTGACAGGATCCGATAACACAGGGCTACAGCTGCAGGCTTGACGCCTTTATTGAAGATCAAGTGGTTCTGAGTGAGCTTGTATCTGGATCTTCTATGCTGTTTCATTGATCTTTGTTTCTATTTTTGTACAAGTACCAAGAAATTTTAATTTTTGTAGCCCTGTAATATAAATTAAAATTAGGAATTGTGATGCCTCCTGGACTGGCTTTACTAGTTATGATTGGGCTACTTGTAGTCATGTAGGTTTCCAAATAATTTTTGGATAGTTTTATCAATATCTGCAAAGTAATTGTTGTGAGGTGCCATCAAGTAAGGTCCGACCCATAGTGATGCTATCTATGTACAACAGAATGAAACATTCCCCAACACTGTGCTATGCCCTGCACTATATCAATGCTTCTCTGCTCTTCACAGGGATTTTGGTAGCTGATTGTTTCGGGATTACTTTGGGAGTGGATTGCCATATCCTTCTCCCATTTTGCAGTGCTGGGCATGGAACCTAGGGTCTTGGAGAGCACAGAGCAGCACTCTACCAACTGAGCTAAACCCCAAACCCGGCAAAGTACCTAGTTGGGATTTTAACAGAAATTGCATTGAACCTGTAGAGTAGTTTTGGAAGACAAGCCATTTTAACAATGTTGGTTCTCCCAACCCATGAGGAAGGCAGATTCTTCCACCTTCTAGTATCTTCTTCCATTTCTTTCTTTAGTGTTTTAAAACTATGATTAAAAACTCTTTAGGGTCTTTGTTGTTGTTGTCAGGTGCTGTCAAGTCGGTATCCGATTCATAGCGACCCTCTGTACAACAGGGGAAACACTATTGTCAGTGCCTCTCTGCTGTTCATCGTGTTTTCAGTGGCAGATTGATTTTTGGGAGGGGGTTGCCAGATCCTTCTCCTAAGCCTACAGCATCTGGTGTTCCCAGGTGGTCTTCCATCCAGGTCCTAACCAGGCCCGACCCTGCTTAGCTTCCGAGATCTGATGGGATTGGGTGCCACAGGGCTACCGCTGCAGGCTTAGGGTCTTTAGTTAATTCAATTTCTAGTTATTTCATTATTAGGGGCTATAATGAACAGATTATTAATTTGATTTCTTGTTCCTCCTGTTCATTATTGATATGTAGGAATGAAACTGATTTTTGAATATTTATTTTATAACAGTTCCAATACTGAAAGATCTTATCAGATCTAAAAGTTTTCTAACAGAGACTTTAGGATCTTTCAATTATACTTTCATGTCATCTGTAAATAAAGAAAATTTAACTTCTTCCTTCCTGAATTATACCCTTTTATTTCTTTCTCATGCTTAACTGCTCCAGCTAGAACTTTGAATACTATATTAAATAAGGGTGGTGAGAGGGACATCCTTGTCTTGTCCTGAATATAAAGGGGAATTTTTTCAATTTTTTCCCATTTAGCATAATATTGGCTGTAGGTTCATTGTATATAGCTTTGATAATGTTAAGAGATGTTTTCAACATCCCTAATTTCCTCAAGGCATTTATCATGAAGAGTTGTTTGGCATTGTCAAAGGCCTTTTCTGCATCTGTTGAAATGACCACATGGTTCTTGTCTTTAAGTCTATTGATGTGTTTTATTACCTTTGTTGATTTGCATATGTTGAACCAGCTTTACATTTGTGGGATACAGTCCACTTGATTATGATGTATAATCTCCTTCATATGTTTCTGTATTGTATATTCTGTTCATAAGAATTTTGTTGAGAAGTTTTGCATCTATGTTCATCAAAGATATTGCACTCTCTATATATACTTTTTAATTTATTGAGTCTTTTGTTATGCTATCAAAATAATATTAGCTTCATAGAATAAATGTGGAAGAATTCTTTCCTTCTCTATTTTTTGAAATAATTTTGGGAGAATAGGAATTAATTCTGCTCTAAAAGTTTGATAAAATTCAGCTGAAAACTGTCTGGACTTTTTGTGTGTGTGTGTCAGGAGATTTGTTATTACTACATCAATTTCATTACTTGTTATAGGTCTATTTTAAGATATATGGCCTGTAATGTGAAAAGAAACAAAAAGATAAATGCTATAAAATATATCACTAGAGACATATTGGGTATGTTGGAGAATCAAGTGTGTGTGCAATTTCAATCTCTGAGAGATAAGGGAGAATGAGAAAGAAACAATATTTGAAAAGATGCTGGTGAAGATTGGGAAAAAACTACTGAAAATTGTAAGCTATGAATTTAAGATACTCTGGAAACCTCAAACAAGACCAATAAGAAAAGGGAAGCAAAATAAAATACATCTAGACACACTGTAGTAAAGCATCTAAAAATTGTGAGCCCCCAAGAGAAGGTCTTAGAATCTCCCAGAGTAAACTTCATATTATGTTCAAAAGATAGAAATAAGATAGCTGATGTTGCCTAGCTAATAGATTGATGGAGGAAAATTGAATAATATATTTAAAACACTGAATCAAATTAACTTTTTACCTAGACATATATCCATGACTATTAAGGGCAGACTTAATACATTTTCTGAAAAACAGAATCTGAGAGAAAACTGAAATACAGAAGAAATACCAGAATGAAAAAAATCAGGCACAAGAAGAATGATGATAAAGTCAATAAAAATATAGACAGGATAGAGGGGAATGGAAAGAATACATGGGTAAATTTAATAATGATTATGA
>VMDO01029600.1:0-22439 GCA_007922755.1 Pedetes capensis | reverse complement strand
CCCTTTTATTATGATCCGACCTTTGAATAGGATTTTTCCTTCTTGTAATTTTGAATCAGCTCCCTCATATGAGTGAGAACATGTGTTGTTTCTCTTTCTGAGCTCATGTTCATTCACTCAAAATAATTTTCTCTAATTCCATCCATTTTGCTGCGAATGACCTTATTTCATTTTTCTTGATTGCTGAGTAGTATTCCATTTTTTAAAAAGTGGCATGCTTAAAGATCTTAAGGAAGAATAAATTGATTGCATTATCTGAGAAAGTTTAGAAACTGAACCAGAAGTACAGGCACTAGCTATAAATATATTCTAATCATTCAATAAAACAAATATATTCTAGCCATTCAATAAAACAAATATTTAGCAAATATGCTAAATACAGAGTGGAAGGTTGGATAAAAGGACTTGCAGAGGTACAGTTGCATAACTTGTCTGTAAATTTGCCATACTATGTGAGCTTGCACGTTCCTATGCTTCTGAAATCTAAGTCACTGGTATTTGAGATACCAGAAGGGTCACTCATGGTTTCAGCTGAAACAATCCCAAAACAATCAGCCATTGAAAACCCTATGAAGAGCAGACAAGCGCTGACATAGTGCCATCCGTGGCACAGTGTCACCGAATATTTCGTTCTGCTGTACATAAGGTCCAATGAGTCTGACATGGGCATCTAACAACAACAATTTTTAGAAAACATGGGCATAAATGTCTTCACTAAGGTGCAAATTTTAAAGGCTATAAAGTAAAACCATACTTCACATCTCTCTGGAAGGAAATAGATGTTGTGATTCTTAATCTGTCTTAAAATAATAGATCTGAAAACAGAAAATAAGTCTGCAGGAAGTATATTTAGTTTCCTTTAAAGAAAGGCACACCTTTCCTTTTTCTGTCCTGCAGTTATAGACTTGTCTAAGGTCATTCCCACTGGATAAAGATAAATTGTAGGCCAAGAACTGGGCTTGGGGGTGCTTTTCCTGAACTACTTGAAATGTCCGACTGAGTCTGAAAGTGGTCATAATTTGTTGTTGTTGTTGTTAGGTGCCGTCAAGTCGAGTCCGACTCATAGCGACCCTATGTACA
Source organism: Pedetes capensis (assembly GCA_007922755.1). NCBI lineage: Eukaryota > Metazoa > Chordata > Mammalia > Rodentia > Pedetidae > Pedetes > Pedetes capensis. The sequence continues at coordinate 21,359 of VMDO01029600.1, read as the reverse complement.
GCAGATCGAAACACTTGCCGATTCTGTGCCAGGCAAACGATCTTATTTATGTTTAAGCCCATTGTTGCAGACACTGTGTCAATCCATCTGGTGGAGGGTTTTCCTCTTTTGTGTGGTCATAATTAGAAGCAGTAAAATATTATACTCTGTGTTGGAAAACCCATGTGTTGTCTCTCATCTTGTTAAAAGTTGGCTTTTATTAATTCTTACTATAGGGAGTCCAGATAAGTGTCTGTCTTTAGACATGGAGTAAATCACTGGGAGGAAAAGAAATAAAGGCCTTAAGAAAGGTAGTAGCCTGCAGCTGTAGACCTGTGGCATCCAATCCCATCAGATCTCGGAAGCTAAGCAGGGTCGGGCCTGGTTAGTACCTGGATGGGAGACCGCCTGAGAACACCAGAAGCTGTAGGCTTGGGAGAAGGACCTGGCAACCCACTCCCAAAAATCAATCCACCATTGAAAACCCTATGAATAGCAGAGAAGTACTGACAATAGTGTTTCCCCTGTTGTACAGAGGGTCGCTATGAGTTGGATACCGACTTGACGGCACCTAACAACAACAACTAAGAAAGGTAGACCAGGCAGTATTGAAGTGGAACTGAAATAGTGTCCAAAGATGTGCAAAGAATGGAAATCCCTTGGCTAGAGAATGCTTTTTGATAAAGCAAGTGACACCAAGAAATATTTGTGTTAACATGTTCATTTTAGAAGGCAGTCCTCTTAGAACTTTCCATTTTCCTTTTTAATATTAATTTTAAAACATAGGTAATATGTTCCTTGGAATTGTGGCTACAATCAACAAAAGAAATAGAGGGAACTTATGTCTCTCAGGAAAGTAGAATGGCAATGTTAAGTTCATAAAATGTGCACATATTGCACGTCCTCAAGTTCAGCATGGCCCGTGTTTCATAGGCTGTGAAGACACGTGGTCCTGGTGAAAACAACACCCCCAAAACATCTCAGAAATCTGTAGCTTTCAATGAATTTATCTCTAATTTATCAAACAAAAAGTAGCATTTGAATACAGAGGAGTGACTCATCTGCAAGGCCAGCGGATGCGTTCACGTTCTGCCTCCCAGTGCCTTAAACACAGCGAGGGGAGGTTCGGGGGGAAGTGAGCCTGACTGAATGTCCTGGGGACATTGCATTGAGACCCCAGCAAGGGCTGCTGGGTCACAGCGCAGGGTGGCGACCTCAGAACAGTGGGTTGCCGTGCGTGGCTCCCCCTACAGCACCGGCCCCAGCCTGGTGTGTTTCCAGCTTCTGCATGGCTGAAGGGTTTTGTCTTTCTCGCTCCTCCACCTCAGCCTTGGAGTTTGCAGGGAGAACTTGGGTGGCCGGCCCCCTGCCATGGTGCACCCAGAGGCTGGTCCCGTGCCCAAATGTGGTGGCGGCAGAGCAGAGACCTGCGTTCTGCCTTACACCACAGAGCGCCATGTATGCTTTGAAAGGGGTTTCCCTCATGCTCCCTAAGTATGCATGGGCTTCTTAGAAGTTTCTCCGTGTGGGTCGTTTCTTATAGAAATTATTCAGATGTTTATTGGGTGACCAGCAGCAACCCTAGAAACAAACGCCCCTGCCAGGAAGCACAGACAAGAAAGTCTATTGTGTGGCGCGCTCAGCAGCCTCCATGCCCCTCTAGAAACACCCTGCTACTGTGAGCGGGTCAGCCAGCGTTCCGTGCCCTCCACACGAGCCCCCGTTGACAAGGGCGATGACGTGTCCTTGCCTCAGGTCCCCATGTCCAGCTCTCACGCAGAGGCCACATCTGCAGTCAGCTTTGTTAAAGGGCTTGTGATTCAGACCCCAAAGATCTTGTTGAGGCCAAACTTCTGTGGAATCTCCATGACAGCCCCTCCAGCATCGAGGAGAAGCCCGAGGCTGTAATGAGAGGAAAAAGCCAGGCTGTTTCTTTTCACGTGCCTTGAGCTTCCCTGGACAAATTTAGCTGGGTGAGATGAAGAGATTTCTCTTTCTGAGACTACAGTGGAGTCTGGAAGTTGCTTAAATTAGTCAGTACAGGAAAGAGAAGACCGTGGAAAACCATGAGCTTCTTGGTACGGTGTAGCTCAGGGCCCCCATGGCCCAGACACAGAGGTGGCTTTGAAGCGCCTCATGGGATCACAAGTCCCCTTACCTAAGGACCACATGGTTTCTTAGGCTTCCTTCAAAGATGGCAGAGCCAGCAGGTTTGTGGCAAAGAACTTGTGTCACAAAAACCACTTTAACAAAGTCCAGGTCACTGTTGCGTCTTGTTTCAGCATTTTCCAGGTGGGTTACAGTGGACATAGTCTTGGCTGGCTGGCTGGCCTTTCTTTCTTTCTTTCTTTCTTTCTTTCTTTCTTTCTTTCTTTCTTTCTAATAATTCAGTGCTGGGGATTGAACCTTACAAAGTCCTGGGCAGCTGTTCTTTGGCTGAGCCATACCCGAGACATATTGGTGACTTTTTTCTGTGCCAGCTGACTGGTCAGCGAGTCGTGAACTCCCACATATAAATGGAGGAACTAAGGCAGGGCACGGTGGTGCACGCCTGTAATCCCAGCAACTCGGGAGGCAGAGGCAGGAGGATCACAAGACCAAAAGCAGCCTGTGTAATTTAGCAAGACCCTGTCTCAAGATAAAAAGTTTAAAATGAGCTGGAGGTACAGCCCAGTCTAGAGCACTTGCAAAGAATGTACAAGGCCCTGGGTTCAGCCCCCAAGTGCCGCAAAAATAAACAAACAAACAAACAAATGGAGGAACTAAGAAATGCACGTTTCCGTGCAGTGTCTAATGTGACGCAGAGCTGGGGATGTGTTGGTGTTTGTGACTTGGATCTCAGCTCATTGAATGTTGTCCTGAGTCTCGGTCACTCGAATCCTCCCGCACCCGTCATCCGCCGTGTGAGGGTCACAAACTCAGCCATCCGGCACTGCCTCACTTCACACGGAGAAACAAGCCATTTGATTCAGACAGGGCGTCTTGTCCCACATGCAGATGGCTCAGAAACGTCCCCATTGTAACCAAGCAGGGCCAAGGCAGTAGCAATCGCCATGGGCCTGTGAGGCTCCTGCCCAGCGCCATCCTCCTCAGTAAGTGTGAGTTTGCCCCCAGGGGATGCTGGCAGGGTGGGGAAACATTTAGGTTTTCACGGCTGGGGTAGGAGCTGCCCTGGGATTGGTGTGCAAAGGCAGGGTGCTGCCGAGCACCCTACAGCACACAGGGCACCCCTGAGCCGCCACCCAGCCCATAATGTCAAAGTTGGCGAGTTGAGATGCACATCTTGGGGCACCCCGTGGGTGGGTAGCGCAGGCACTTGAAACTCCAGGCGTGGTTTTGGAGATGAGCCTGGAGCTGTCTTTCTTCGTTGTGTTTCCAGGGGCTTTAGCAGCAGGTGGATAAGCCAACAGGAGCTTAGTGCCCAGAGTGGCCCCCACTGAGGCGGTGCACCCAAGCGCAGGCCCTTCTGGAGGAGCTGGGCAGCTCATCACCCCCAAAAAGGTTAATGAAGCGCGCAGGCTGAGGTTGCACACGGGGTCACAGCAGTTCTGGCATCTTGGACTATCATTGCGTTTCATGGTTTTCCTGGGTCTTGTTGTTGTTGTTGTTGTTAGGTGCCGTCGAATCGGTATCGACTCATAGCGACCCTCATAGGGTTTTCAATGGCTGACTGTTTCGGGATTGCCTTGGGAGTGGATTGCCAGGTCCTTCTCCCATTTTGCGGTGCTGGGAATTGAACTTGGGACCTCAGAGACTGCAGCGCAGCGCTCTACCAACTGAGCCAAACAATCCTGGGTCTTACAGGTTCTTAATCTTGCCACTGTAATTGCTCTGGAGTCATATAAACTGCATGTAAGTTCTACTTAAACCAGTTTACCAAAGTCTATTTCCGGTCAGCTTTACTTCAAATTTGGATTTTTTTTTTTTTTCAGTACTAGGGGTTGAACCCAGGGCCTCACGCCTGCGTGCTCTGCAAATGTTGGACCACTGAGCTGCATCCCCAGCAGATGGCATGAAGGCAGAAGGCAGATGGCATGTGCTGTCATTATAGCATCATCTCTTAGCCCATTTTATCTTCAGAGGTGTGCATATGGCCAGGCGCACAGACAGATCTTCGCCAGCCATGTGCCCTTCAGGCGTTGGGAGGGTTCTTAGAGCACTGGAGGGGGTGACATGCCTAAGAGGCACCTCCGCCAGCTTTACAACAGCACATTTCTGTTACATTAAGAAAGTGCCTTGGTGTACTCGGGTGATAGAATCGGATAAAAACAGAAATCTTTAAAACTGCCCCAAAGCATGTCCCTGGTTCTTAATGACAAGGACAGATGTGCCAGCCACACACAGGACAGAACGGGGCTCGCTCTCCTGGAGGAGCCACGGCCTGAATTCCCGCCAGGCCGTCTGTGTAACACAGCCATCGCATGCCAGTGCTCATTTTCACACTGTGATGTACCTTGTCAACCCAAAAGGAGGTGGAATTAAGACAGATAGTTGGCCTAGGTAGAGCTCATTTTTAGAAGGGCTGATTGGCCTAGAAAGTTTCATTTATTCCTCCAGAAAACACTAGAGTTCCTTCTCTGTCATTTGTGAGGCTCCACCAAAGAGTTAAATGATTTGAAAAGGTTTAAATGTTATGTGTAAGATGTCATAGAAATCAGTGTTCACAACCAATTGTGTATTAGCGTGTAACAAGTTAGCAAGATAGTTACTCCAAAGTGTTAAAATTTAGTGTGCCTCATATCTGCCCACATATGTTGACTTTTATTATAATCTTACACTTTTCAAATGTCAGTGAGATCTTAAGGTAAACTTTCTTTAAAAACTATTTACAGGCCAGGCGCAGTGGCACACGCCTGTAATCCCAGTGGCTGGGGAGGCAGAGGCAGGAGGATCGCAAGTTCGAGACCAGAGGCAGTCTGTGTAATTTAGCAAGACCTTGTCTCAAAAAAAAGTAAAAAAAATGGGCTGAGGGTGCAGCTCAGTGGTCCAGCACTTGCATAGCATGCAAGCGTGAGGCCCTGGGTTCGAACCCCAGTACTGCCAAAAAAAAAAAAAAAAAAAAACTATTTACAAATACTTAACATTATAAAGCAGAATTTTTCTTATGACTTACAGTAAGTGAACATACAGGAATAAAATAGACACTAAGGTGAATCATTTGTTATTCCAGCAGCTGTTTATAATAGTCACTTTGTTCCCACATTTAATTTTTTTAATAGGTAGTATATTCATATGGCTCAGAATTCAAAAGCTATACATGAAGATACCTCACGTTCTCCCACCCGTGGCCAGCTAGGTCCCCAGATCCCCTCCCTTTGGGAAGCCAAAGTGATTAATATTTTTCTCTTTCCTCCCAAGGTTATTTATGCAGACACAAGGAAATAGATGTATCTATTTACACTTCTTCCCCATTTGTAAAACAAAGGACAGTGCCGGATGCACCTATGACGCATCTGCATTTTGCACGTGTCTTGCTGAGCATGCCGGGCAGTGAAGAAAAGGCTTCCTCTGTTTTTTGTTTTGTTTTGTTTTGCTTTGTTTGCCGTACTGGGGGTTGAACCCAGGGTCTCTCGCCTGCATGTTCTGCAAGTGCTGCACCACTGAGCTGCACCCCCAGCCCATTTTTTTACCTTTTGAGACAGGGTCTGGCTAAGTTACGCAGACTGCCTCTGGTCTCGAACTTGCGATCCTCGTGCCTCCGCCTCCCCAGCTGCTGGGATGACAGGCGTGCACCACCGAGCTGGCAAAAGGCCTCCTCTTGTTTATCCTACGCCCTGTCCTTTTGTGAGGGACCAAACAGCTTTATGCTAAGAACACATCACTTTATCATGAAATCATTTTAGGGGAGAAAATCTACTGTTAAATTTCTCAAGATGCGTGAATGCATTTCAACCTTCTCCAATTGCAAAGAGAAGATCCCGGCCCAGGGGGATGAAATGCCCACAGGGAGTCAAGGCAGAGGTGCTTTAAAATCAGGGCAACTCCTGCGCAGGAACAGAGTAGGTTGCTGTTAGGAGGGTGTTCCTCGCACCCTTACTTCTACCCGAGTGCCATTCGCGATGTATGTGCTGTTGATTTCACATGAATGGATCCCCTCTCCCCACCCGAACCTTCCCCAGGAGAATGGGAGGCAAAGGTACCAGGAGGCACCTCCAGAGGTGTTAGGCATCACGCGCTCACAGAGACTCATGTTCCAAATAAGGCTTTTGATGGCTGACACCCTGTCATGGGAAGCCATCCGTTTTCCTGGGCTTACACAGTGTTATCTGCCATCCTAAGACATTGGGTACAAATGCTGGGCAGTGGAAGGGATTGAACAAGAAAGGAGCCCAGGCATGGTGACGCACGCTTGTAATCCTAGCACGCAGGAGGCTAAGGCAAGAGGATCACAAGTCCGAGGCCGGCCTGGGCTACATAACTAGTTGGAGACCAGCCCTAACTACATAGTAAGATCCTGTCTCAAAAAGAAAAAGGGAACTGGGTGTGGTGGTGCACGCCTGTAATCCCATCGGCTCAGGAGGCAGAGGCAGGATGATCGCAAGTTCGAGACCAGAGGCAGCCTGAGTAACTTAGTGAGATGCTATCTCAAAAAGTTAAAAAATGGGCTGAGGGTGCAGCTCAGTGGTCCAGCACTTGCAGAGCATGCAAGCGCGAGGCCCTGGGTTCAACCCCCAGTACCATAAGAAAGAAAAAAAAGGGGAAAAAAGCGGAGTGTCATGGCACATGCCTATGACTCCAGGGACTCCAGAGGTAGAGGCAGGAGGATCTCAAATTTGAGGCTGGAAGCAGCCTGCACAACTTAGCGAGACCCTGACTCAAGATAAAAAACAAAAAAGGTTCTGTGGGTACAGCTCAATGGTAGAGCATTTGCAAAGTATGCACGAGGCCCTGGGGTCAACCCTCTAGTACCACAAAAAAAGGAGGAGAAGGAGGAGGAGGAGGAGGAGGAGGAGGAGGAAGAGAAAAAGAAAAGAAATAAGAAAAGGCTTCTCTGTGTTTCAGCCCCCAGGGAAACCCAGCCTGGCTCCATGTCCAGCATCTCTGTGAGAGCTGAGCTCTGTCTCATTCTGTGGCTGGTGTGGGGCTCAGGAACAAGGAAGGGGTGTGCGGTGGCTGGAGGCTCATTTTAAAAGAGTAAAGCAAGCACTCAGGCTGCCCTGTGGGGAACCCCCTGAGGGCTCAGACAGGCTCCAGAACTCACTCTCCAGCCCTGTGGTGTCTCAGAACTGCCCCTGAAGGCTGTGCCTGTCATTTCAAAATGTAACCCTCAGCTGGCTGGGCCAGAAGGACTGGCCCTGAGCCTCCAGGCAGTCTGAAGTGGTCTGGGTTGCCTGTGAGGCTGGAGAGGCTGGGAGGGCAGGAGAGGCTTGGGGAGGCCAGGAGAGGCTTGGGGAGGCTGGGTCTGGCTGTATCCACAGCCGCATCCAGAAGCCCAGAGGCCAGCCTCTCACCGGCACGTGCTGCGTGTTTTCCAGATTATCGATAAGAGTAAAAGAGACCCCTCGGAAGAGATCGAGATCCTCCTGAGGTACGGCCAGCACCCGAACATCATCACCCTCAAGGATGTAAGTGGTCTCCCACGGTGCAGCAGCGGCTGCGCCTCCGCCTTTTCTTTCCCCAGCCGATGCAAAAGAGCTGTGGTCTATGTAGCGCAAGCTCTCTGCGCATTTTGAGGGTCTGTTGCACCCGAGATTGCGTGCTGGAGCCCCTGCCCACCTCAGCGCCTCTGCTGCCTCTGCGGCTGGTCACCCCACCTTGCTGGCTCCGCTCCCATCCCGTGGACGGCTCCCCACCTTCCCAAACAGAGTGTGCAGCAGAAAAGAGGAGATGCCTTTGTGCATTGTAACAGTGGGTCCCCATAACAGAGGCAGAGAGGTGGGCGTGGCTGGGGCAGGTCCGGGCCCCTGAGCCCTGACTATGGGGTATCTCGCAGCCTTCCTGGTTCTCTGTGCAGTAGTTGCTTGTCTTTGTCCCTGGAGACAGAGAGGAAGTGGGGTCAGCCACACCAAGCCAGTCGGGAAGCCCACCATATATGGAGGCCGATGACTCATGGAGGCCAAGCCTCATGGAGGCCAAGCCCCTGGAGTTCCTGGAGTCATAGGCATGTGCCGTGACACTTGGCTTTTTTCCCTTTATTTTTTTTCTTTTTTGCGGTACTGGGGGTTGAACACAGGGCCTCATGCTTGCATGCTCTGCAAGTGCTGGACCACTGAGCTGCACCCCCAGCCCATTTTTTTACTTTTTTTGAGACACGGTCTTGCTAAATTACACAGACTGCCTCTGGTCTCGAACTTGCAATCCTCCTGCCTCCACCTCCCAAACCACTGGGATTACAGGCATGCGCCACCATGCCTGGCTCCCTTTTCCTTTCTGAGACAGGGTCTTACTACGTAGTTAGGGCTGGTCTCCAACTAGTTATGTAGCCCAGGCTGGCCTTGGGGTGCAGGTTTGGCGTCAGGAGAGAAGACACTTTCCTCTTTTCCTCTCCGACTCCCAAATGACTCCAGCATCATAAACCCAGAGCCTGGAGCCACTGGGGCCACCTTGGTGTCCCTTTGCACTAGCAGCTCCTGGAGGTAGAGGCTTCTGGACACACTTTAATCCCGGGGAATACAACAGGCCACTGCCTCATGTCCAGGAAGCTTGAGTGGAGTCCACTCTGTACCCCGGTGACTGTGGCCGCCTCACTGCACACCTTCAGTGTTCTTGCTGTTGAGTTCTTTATGTGTTAAGGTTCACACAGAGAAGTCAGCTCATTTGAAAACTCCCTGGGCCACCCGAGCCCCTTCCACTCCGTTCCGGGTGAGCCATCCCAGGACCATGATTAGCCTCGTCTCTCCCCTTCAGAGGTAGAACAGGGGGGTCCACAGCTCTGGAAGAAACCCGCCCAAAGCACTTTACACCTTTTACTAAGTTCAGTCTGGCCAATTAGTTTGGTAATTTGTTCTAAAAACGAGTTGACTAAATGATGATTGGCAAGCTTAAAAATGAGCAGAGTTAGGTCTCTCCATTTCGCCTGAGGTTCTCAGTGCCTGGCCACCCATGGTCTCCCATGGCATGTGACTCAGGTACATTCGTGGTCCTCACACGTGGGGCATGAAAGTCGCCAGAGGTTGCATTTTATAAATGGAGTTCATGAGATTAACGCTGTCTCCTTCTTTCGCCACCCTGAAAAGGAAGCCCGGCTTCAGTAGGGTGCATTAGCTCTGGACCCTGCCCGCCCAGCTCCCGGCACCTGGTCACCAAAATGATGCCCATGGAGCCGCGCAGCCAGCACCTTGGGCTGCTTAGAGATGCAGAGTGCCAGGCCCACCCCAGACCAACAGAGCCAGAACGTGCCCTCTGACAGGACCCCCGCCCCGTTCCACGCACGCTGGGTGGGGTGTGAGAAGCTCCGTCCTCAGGGCACTCTTGTTGTGTTCGCCTTGGCTTGTTTTTTTGGCTTTTTTTGTTGTTGTTTTTTTTGTTTTAATTTTTTTTTCTAGATAAGCTAGACAAGCCCTCTACCTGCAGCCTGCACCTCCAGTCCCTTTTTATTTTTGCTCTTGACAAGTGGAACAGGCTGCCTCTGACCTCAGGCTCGGGCTCCTCCTGCCTCCTCGGTCTCCTGAGTCGCCAGGATCACAGACCTGCTCCACCACGCCTCACAAGTGCACATTCCTTTTCTTTTTTTTTTTTTTTTTGCGGTACTGGGGGTTGAACCCAGGGCCTCATGCCTGCATGCTCTGCAAGTGCTGGACCACTGAGCTGCGCCCCCAGCCCATTTTTTTACTTTTTGATACAGGGTCTCGCTAAATTACACAGACTGCCTCTGGTCTCGAACTTGCGATCCTCCCGCCTCCACCTCTCAAGCCACTGGGATTACAGGCGTGCGACACCTCGCCGCGCACACACACATTGCTTACTGCCATGTGTGTCTACCTGTTAGGCCAGTGTGTCAACAGACAGTGCCTCCCACCTGAACCCCATGTACCCTGTGAGCGATTCAGGCTTAGCACAGAGTGTCAGAGCGATTTTCTTCCTGAGCGCCCCCTGGCGTGGCTGCTCCCCCATTCCCTGCAGACCAGGCGACCTGCTCTTCCTCCATCGTCAGGTCCCAGCCCGTCTCCCAAGCTCCTCTCCTCTACCTGGTCAGCTCCCCGGCTCTTTCACAGCAGCCTGAGGCGCCCAGGCCCCTGAGCCTGTGCCCCTCCCCTCGCCCCCAGGTCTATGACGATGGCCAGTTCGTGTACCTGGTCATGGAGCTGATGCGTGGCGGGGAGCTCCTGGACCGCATCCTCCGGCAACGGTGCTTCTCGGAGCGGGAGGCCAGCGACGTGCTGTGCACCATCACCAAGACCATGGACTACCTGCACTCCCAGGGGGTGAGGCCCAGGCCCAGGGGCCTGTGAGCGGCACGTGGCCGGGGACGGGAGGGGGCTGGGACCACAGAGGCATGTCCATTGTCCTGAGCTCCTGCCACACCACCGCTGTCCCCACCCCGTCTGTGGGCACAGGGAGGGAAAATGCCCCTTTCCCTCCACCCGGCTGAGGCCCCTTGGCCGAGGCTCTGAAAATGAGACTAACCAGAAACAGGCGGGGAAGAGCGAAGGAAGCGGGCCTTGATTCTAGGCCAGCAGCCGGCAGAGCGTGAACGCAGGAGCTAGGGGATGGGGCTGGTTGTGGGGTGTCCTCCATCTCAACCTGGTAAGGCCAGGCAGGCTATGGCGATTAATGTCTGTCCTTGGTAGATGGGGAGGATGACACCTTTATACATTTATGTCCTGCTTTCAAGCAGATGAGCAGGGCAGAGAGCTTTCCTTGTTTCTACTGCCTTCAGTGGCCTTCAGCTCAAAATAATCAATATGCCAAAGCAGTATGTGTGTGTATATATGTATATGTATATATGTGTGTATATGTGTGTATATATGTATATGTATATGTGTGTATATATGTATATGTGGGCTGGGATTTAGCTCAGTAGGTAGAGAGCTGCGCTGCAGTCTCTGAGGTCCGGAGTTCAATTCCCAGCACCGCAAAAATGGGAGAAGGACCTGGCAATCCACTCCCAAGGAAATCCCGAAGCACTCAGCCATTGAAAACCCTATGAGGGTCGCTATGAGTCGGATACCGACTTGACGGCACCTAACAACAACAACAACATACGTATATGTATATATATGTATATACACATGTATATGTATATGTATATATATGTATATACATATGTATATGTATATGTGTATATATGTGTATACATATGTATATATATGCATATATATATATATTTGCATTACTGGGAGTTGAACCCAGGGCCTCACGCTTGCATGCTTTGCAAGTGCTGGACCACTGAGCTGCACCCCAGCCCGTTTCTTTACTTTTTGAGACAGGGTCTCGCTAAGTTACACAGACTGCCTCTGGTCTCCAACCTGAGATCCTCCTGCCTCCGCCTCCCAAGCCTCTGGGATTACAGGTGTGCACCACCGCGCCTAGCTCAAAGCAGTATATTTTGAGGTGACACATTCTGCTCTTCTTCAAGGACCTAAAATCACTTGTGTGCATGGTATCTCCAGGAGCTAGGTTAATAAATATACATGGACCAATTTTAGCAGGGGGGAAAAGAAACCTCTAGCCTTGACAAAGGGACGTTGAGAGTTTTCATTCCCTGCACTAAGGGATGCTAGCAACCAAAATGGCAATGGCAGCCAAGGTTCCTGCAGCCCTCAGACGTTGCAGGCTGTGCTAAGTTCTTCATTTACTGAATCCTAAATTCTGGGCCACGGCCTTTGCACCACTGAAGGGACCCAAGCCCAGGAAGGCTCAGGATCCCATCCACGGCCACGCTGTGGCTCCAGGCCACACTCTTGGTCTCCCAAGGAGGCAGCCACACTTCCCCTCTCCATCCTTCCCCGCCTGCCATCCCAGCCCGTCTCAGGAAGCAGCCATTGTTGTCTCGGCCGGCTGCGGTGCGAGGCCATCCGCGTTGAAAACATTGTTTTAAAAGAGACGTGGCCTGGAGCTCCGGCTTCTGCAGCACACAGAGCAGCTTCTTAGAGAAGCCACGGGGCAAAGGACAGGGGCAGCGAGTGTCTGGGGCGGCCACTCACAGGGAGGCGGATGGCTGCAGGGGAGGCTGATGGCAAAGCCATTCGGGGCGACCTCTGGAGCATCTCCAGGTGACAAAGTGCAAAGCCACCCTCAGCAGGTCCATCTGGCCCCCCGGGCGGTCAGGTGCCTCTGTCTCTGTGAATCTCTGTCCTGCCCTCCCTGTCCCTGCTGCTTCTCCTTTATCCTCAGCTCCACCGTTCTCGGGCCAAGGAGGGGTGGGACCTGTACTCTGCTACTGCACAGCCTTGAGCTTACTGGTTGTAGAAGGCCTTCTATTGTTTTTTTGTTTTTTTGAGGCACTGGGAGTTGAACCCAGGGCCTCGCACTTGCATGCTCTGTAAGTGCTGGACCACTGAGCTGCACCTCCAGCCCATTTTATTTATTTATTTTTTTTTACTATTTTTTTTTTTTTAGACAGGGTCTTGCTAAATTACACAGACTGCGTCCAGTCTCGAACTTGCGATCCTCCTGCCTTTGCTTCCCAAGCCGCTGGGATTACAGGCGTGTGCCACCGCGCCCAGCTCTGTTGTTGTATAACTTTACCATTTACAAGGCACTGTTGGTTTTTTACCTTTACACTCACATACCATGTGGACTGGGTATGTAGGATTAGACATGTTTTGTGGATTCAGAAAAAAACAATCTCTGAGCAGGAGAGCGTTCTTCCAGGACCACACAGTGGCCGGCTGGTGGTCTGGGAGGATTACACGCAGTTTCTCCCATGGCCAGACTTTCACTGAAGCCTCTGGACGAGGGTTGTGCCGACACCCTTCTGTTTGATGAAGGGAGGTAACAGGATTAAACCCGAGCCTTCCATTCCTCCCCCTCGGGGGTCTGTCAGCAGAGCCCGATTGCCCAAGTGGGGCCCTTTAATTTCCCTTGCAGATCCTCTCGCTGGGCTGCAAAAGGACAATCGGGGTGTCCGGGTTCCAGGCTGTGCAAAGGCGCACGCCACATGTCCACACAATGGTCTTCTGTCCCCTCAGAAGACACTGCTTTGTGCCCTAAATAGTCGCTTTGCTTTGATGTATTCCTTGTCATCCACCCCGCCACCCTGTGACAGCTGTCACTGTCCCTGTGGGACGTGTTGTGAGCACCGGTGCCTTGTACTGCACAGGTGCTGTTTCAGAGTCTGCGAAGCCCTGAGTTTCTGCCCATTGCCCAAAACAAGAGGCCTCCCACTTGTGCACTGCAGCTCCTGACAGTGCATGGCACTGTGTGTAGTTGCAAGTTTCTGCGACAAATTCAAGAGACGGACAGCCAAGAATATTTGTGAGCTTCAGCCAAGAGCTGCTAAGGCTCTCTCCTGTTGTTGTTGTTGTTAGGTGCCGTGTAGCTGGTATCCGACTCATAGCGACCCTTATAGGGTTTTCCATGGCTGACTGTTTTGAGATTGCCTTGGGAGTGGATTGCCAGGTCCTTCTCCCATTTTTGCAGTGCTGGGAATCAAACTCAGGTCCTCAGAGACTGCAGCGCAGCGCTCTACCAACTGAGCTAAATCCCAGCTTCCTTATATCTAAACTTTATTTCTTAGTAACAAATTACAGAATAGAAAAAAAAAATGTATGAACTTTTTTAACCTGGTCATTGTTTCTCTAATCTCTTCCTCTTAACAATCGGAGGTAAGATTAGGGCAGGGAAGACTCTCCGGACACTGCTTCTAAATCCCAAGAGATAATCAATAAGTGGCCTCCCAGGAGCCAGGACATCAGTTAGAGTTTTCGGAAACTCATTTTACTGCAGGCACCAGCAAGCCTTTGTAATGTTTAACAAAGGACACAGTGAACAGGTGGGCATCTTGGCCTTTCCAGGCAGCCCTGCCTCTCCTGATGGCTTCTCCACGACTGTGCCTGTCTTAGGTTGTCCCTCTGCTTATGAGAGATCATACCCGTCATCAGCAGTCAGCCCTCCTGAGAACCAAGCAGGGTGAAGGGAGATGAATTCACTGTAACATATTTGAGGGTGCAGCATTTAGAGGTAACAACTGTGGCCAGTACTTACCACTGGATATAAACTCGAAGAACCTTTTCTTCCCCTTCGCTCCCAAAGCTGCCCCTCGCCTCGGGCAGCCACGTTCATTCATCCACTTTCACGTTCATTCACCGCCAAAGCCGGCAACGTGGGTGCTTGGACTTGAGGGACCAGTGTGAGCGGAAGCAAGATGGGGCGGGCCCCTCGGAGTGCAGGTCCCCTCTCGGATGGCTGGTTTGCCTTCTGCCGGCCCCTCCTCCTCTCTCCCCCTGACCTTGGGTGATTCTTCCTGCCCTCCAGGTTGTCCACCGGGACCTGAAGCCGAGCAACATCCTGTACATGGACGAGTCTGGAAACCCGGAATCCATCCGCATCTGTGACTTTGGGTTTGCGAAGCAGCTGCGAGCTGAAAACGGGCTGCTCATGACCCCCTGCTACACAGCGAACTTCGTGGCCCCTGAGGTAAGGCCCTTGGAACTTGCAGGAGAACAGGCCCATTGGGCCCAAGGAGAGCGCCCTGCCTCTCCTGCACCCAGAGGGACTGGAGACTTCGGGGTACTAGAGGGGTCTGCATGTAGCCAGCAGGGGTGTCCAGAAACACAAAGGAGAACCTGCCGCAGAGGGAGTAGACAAGAGAACCGGCTGTCTGCAGTCAGCCAATCCTAGTTTTCCTGTTTGAGGAAGCTTTTACCTGGTGATGTTCTCGAGTGAGGCTGTCACCATGCTGTAGACAGCTGCAGTCAGGTCTGCATGTTCCAAACGAGTGAGAGTGGGAAACAATCGCGCAACCAGGACCTGGAGCCGCCTCCCGCCGCGAGAGAGGAGGACGTTTACCAGCTCCCTTAGCACCTCAGCGCTTCCTGCAGAGGGTTTTCCCTGACAGAAGCCAACCAGCAGCTGGCCAGTTTAAGAACATTGAGGTTCTGTTGGGATGTGCAGCGGAGAGTTCCCGTGCATGCAGGGGCCCGTCTGCAGCAATGGCCTCCATGAACTTCCCGTTGCCAGCGCCCTCAGGTCGGTTCCACTGGGCTCAGACATCACTGACGTTTTGGAGGTCAGCCCAGTTTCCCTGGGGAGCCATGCCTCCTGGTGTGGGGCTCACACCTCCCAGTCCGGCCCTGATGTTTGGACGGGTGGCACCGCCACACACACAGATACTAAACACAATTCACTCGGGACCCTCGGGTGAGGGGCGCAGACTCCTGCGGCCCTTGGTCGCCAGCAGAGATGGGAGAAAGGAAAAGCCTCAGGTGCCTTTGCCTTGTGGGGACAAACACAGCTCTTTATTTCTCTGCCCTTTATCAGGGCATCGAGAAAACCCAAAGTGTACAGCTTTAAGTGCTAGCAGCTCTTATACAGCCTCAAGGGCAGATGCTTCCATGTCGGTGGTCTCAGTGGAGAGCGAGTTCTTTCCTTGTTGATGGTCATGGCGGGAGACCGTTCTTTCCTCACCGAAGATCCAGGCAAAAAAGGGGTGTTTCCTTGTTGGTGGTCGAAGGTCCAGGCAAAAAAAGGGGGAGTTGTTTCCTTGCTGATGGTCCAGGCAAGTAAAAGGGTGAAAAGGGTTTGAGCTGCTGCAGTGCAGCTCCTTACATAGCTCATGTACGGAATGGTCAGAGCCAATCAGCTTTGAGTCCAGTTGTCCAATCCGGTTCGGCGGATTTGTGAAGGGTTTTGTACAAACGTCCAATCAAGTTACTTTCATTTTCCTTAGATTTCTAATGTAGAAACCAGGTATTCAAAAGCCATTTTCCCAGTTTTGGGGTTTTTGCCAACTTCCTCCCAATTTTCCCTTACATCCTGGAGCAGTGGGGTAGGAGGAGCTGCCTTTGCTGCAAGAATAAGAGGGTCAGGAAGGAAAATAAGGGTTAGACCCCGTATGTGTCCTTCGGAAGGGAACCGTCCAAGCCGCTCTTCTGCGAGCGCATCACATAGACAGCAAGGCCTGAGAGAAGGGCAGGCCTGGCACCTAGTGGTGTCCAGCGGCTGTGAAAGGAAACTCAGGGCCACGGGACTGTGACACAGACGCTGCTATGAGCCATGCTGTCGCGAGGATGGTGTCAGGCTATGCAGATGCTTATGCAGCCTGTGGCCCTATTGAAAGTCACCTGGTTATGAGCCTCCATTCGTGGCTTATTTGATCACTGTTAATATTGATAGTATCATGAGGGAGAAACGCAATTTCGCTCAGCCCTCCCAGGTTCCTAGTCGAGCAGACCCTTTTGACAACGGACAGAGGAACAAGAGAAAAACGGACATAGGTTAATGAACAGGGCTGTTTCCCACGTGCACGGGAGATGCCCAGGACCTGGTGGTTCACAGACAGGTGGCCTGGAGCTCCGGCTTCTGCAGCCCGCAGAGCAGGTTTTTAGAGAAGCCACAGGGCAAAGGACAAGGGCAGCAAGTCTCTGGGGCGGCCACTCGAGGGGAGGTGAATGGCAAAGCCATTCGGGGCGACCTCTGGAGCATCTTCAGGTGACCACATGCAAAGCCACCCTCAGTAGGTGGATTGGGCCCCCAGCCGGGCAGGTGCTTCTGTCTCTGTGAATCTGTCCTGCCCTCCCTGCACCTGCTGCTTCTCCTTTGTCCTCAGCTTGATGGTCCTCAGGCCAAGGAGGGCATGGGACCCGTGCTCTGCTGCCCCACAGCCTTGAGCTTACTGGTTGTAGAAGGCCTTCTATTGTTGTATAACTTTACCATTTATGAGGCACTGTTGGTTTTTTACCTTTACACTCACATACCATGTGGACTGGGTACGTAGGATTAGCCGTGTTTTGTAGATTCAGAAAAAAACAAACTCAGTGCGTTTAAGTGACTTTTGAAGATCACTGAGCCAATGAACTATGAAGCTAGCACTTGAACAGTGAGCACCTGTTCATTCAGCATGTGACACCATGTTTCAGTCCCTGCTGGGTGGCCAGAGTACAAAGATGTCAAGGCAGGCTCCCGGCTCTCATCTCAAAGGAAGTTGAACCCAGCTCTCCTGACCCCACAGTTAAGGCCAATCCAATCTACCGTAATCCATGAGAGTCTATACTGCTGTCTTCATTGCGGTTCCACAATAAATAGAAGATTGCATGGGATCATAGTATGACAATTCTTCTGCCTTAGCAATTCCTCAAAAATTCAACAGACAAGCTGGGTGTGGTGGCACGCACCTGTAGTTGCAGCCACTTGGGAGACTGAGGCAAGAGGAACTCTTGAACTCAGGGGTTTGACACCAGCCTGGACAAAATTACAAGACCTCATCTTAAATAAGTAAACAAACAGACAGACAGAGCTATCATATGCTCCTGCAATTCTATTTCTGGGTACATACCCAAAAGAATTAAAGGTATTTGTTCACCCCTGTTCGTACCAGCATTATTCATAATAGCCACGTGTCTATCAGCAGGTGAATTCATAAGCAGAATGCACCTGTGCATACAGTGGAATATTATTGAGGGCCAGAAAGGAAGGAAGTTCTGACATGGGCCACAAATGAACAAACTTGAGGACATTGTGCTGAGTGAAATAAGTCAGTCACAAAAAGACAGACTGTGTGATGCCACTTATCTGAGGTCCCCAGAGTGGTCAGATTCATAGACATGGAGAGCAGAAGGGGGTTGTTGGGGCGGGGAGCATCAGCAGGGGTTTGTGTTTTAGGGGGACAGAGATTCATTGGGGGGAGATGAGAGGGTACTGGAGATGGGTTGTGGTGGCTGCACAACACTGTGAATGCTTAATGCTATGGAACTGCTGATGGAAAAGGGGCTCGGATGGCCAACTGAGAAAAAACAGATCCTCCTGCCTTCGCCCACAACCGGCCAGCGCTGCACACAGCGGCCCTCGGTGGGGCCCTGATGCAGCACAGGAGGGTCGGCTGGTCCCTGCGAGACCAGAGGCGCCAGAGGCCAGCCTTAGCCAATGGTCCCCACCCTGCCCCCTGACGGCCCTGGGGAAAAGTGCTGTGAGCTGAGTCCCTGGCACAGTACTGAGTGAGCCCTCTCCTGCCAGGTCCTGAAGCGGCAAGGCTACGACGCAGCCTGTGATGTCTGGAGCCTGGGGATCTTGCTGTACACCATGCTGGCCGGGTAAGGGACAGCCTCGAGGGGCTAACACCCCGCATAGCGGTGCTTCTGGGTTGGGGTCAATGCTATCAGGCTTCCTTAATCCATGCAGGACAGCAACAGACCAGGGGTGGGGAACTGAGCTGTGCATTTCCCTTACACTCAGCCTGTAAACAGGCTGGGATTTAGCTCAGTTGGTAGAGCACTGCTCTGCAGTCTCTGAGGACACAAGTTCAATTCCCAGCACAGCAAAGATGGGAGAAGGGCTTGGCAACCCACTCCCAAGGCAATCCTGAAACAGTCAGCCATTGAAAACCCTATGAGGGTCGCTATGAGTCGGATACCGACTTGACGGCACCTAACAACAACAACAGCAGCCTGTAAACAGAGCACCTAGGCCTCTTGCTGACTGTTCCACATTCTCCTGGCTGCCCATGAAACTTTCAAAAAAGAGCAACACCTGGCCCTTGGAAACTCCTCTGGAGCCAGGAAGCATCTGCAGGGGCTTCCGGGTCGAACTGCCATCTTGGAAGATGGCCCCAGTCAGTGGCTCTCATGATGTTGGACATGCACAGGTCCCAGGTGACGAGGTCCATGGTGTTTAGCAAGAGATCTGATCTGGTACCTGGGTGCCCCTTCCCACTGTCCCCCCACACCCTCCAGCCCTGAGTCTGGGCTGAGCCCTTTCCCAGCATCAGCCCCACTCCATCCCCTGAGAGTGAGGAGACTTCTCTACAGGGCTCCTCTGGCCACGAAGGGCCCACATTGTAGAAGCTCCACAGGTCCCTAATGTTTTTAAGTTAATTGGTACTGGAGTGAACACAGCTTGCCAGAGCAAATGCCTTCACTCACAGAAGGAGGCGGGCCTGCCTTTGGGCTGTAATAATCCCTAGTTAGTGTCCACGGTGAAGGGTGAGCCACGCAGGAACGGAGCTGGACTCTGAAGACCATGGTGGCTAAAAAGGGCATCAAGCTCTTCCCAGTGGCATGCTTTCGGGTTTTGCTGTCCTGACCCTCACACTGCCATCAGAGGGCATGCTGGGAGAGTCCCAGGTGCTTTCTCCCCTGGGAAGTATGAGTCAAGTTCCCGGTCATATGAAAGGTGACAAAATGAGCACCTCTCACCTACTGCGAGTTTGGCACAGACGGTGCCTGGCATCTTGAGAGCATTTGTGCATGTGACCACTGTGGGTGCCTGTGAATGGGTTATTCCACTCACTTTGCAATTGAAGTTCAAAGAATTAATTAGTCCAAGACCCCGGAATTGGTAACAGACCAACCATGGGTCCCCTCGGACTTCAAACCTCAGGAGCTTGTCCACTAGGCCACACTGTTACCATGGAAACCAAGCCCTCAGGCAGTCTCCTGTGCTGCTCTGTCACTGGTGTGATCGGAAAGGGCTCATCGTGGGGTCCACAGAGCTTTGTCCACCTGCATCCCCAACCTCTGGCATTGACCGCGTGAGGGAAGTGGGCGTGGCTTTAGGAAACGCATCACTTTCCCATGAACCTGGGGCTTAGAGAAGACCAAGAAAGAAGATAGCTGTCCCCTGAACAGCAAAGTGCTAGTATTGAGTCGTAAGGTCTATTTTACATTATAAAATGGGAAAAAATCATTTCTTTCGTTACACAGATTCACCCCTTTTGCAAATGGACCAGATGATACTCCCGAGGAGATCCTGGCCAGGATCAGCAGTGGGAAGTACGCGCTTTCGGGGGGAAACTGGGACTCCATATCCGACGCAGCAAAAGTGAGTACTCTTCCCAGGCTTCTCGCCTCTGGAGCGTGGGGATCCTACAGTAACCGTGTGTACAGGAGGAAGCTGGGGATATCAACCACACAGATATTGTAGAAATTTATTTTCATAGCATTTTTAAGCCTTGCAGATAAAAAAATATTTCCAAAAAATTACATTTTCTGTTATCTTTTTGTGTCAGTTAGGGTTCTCCAGAGAAACAGAAGTAATAGGAGACGCAGATCAATACAGATGTCAACAGGGGTGCAGGTGGGCGTAGACGTGGATACTTAGAGAGGAGACAAAGGTTATTTTTATGGGATCGGCTTCTATGACTGGGCTGGCAAGTCTGGAATTTACGGGGCCACCAGTGGGCTGGAGACCCGGGAAAGAGGTGCCACTGCAGTTAGACACCAGAGCTGTCTGCTGCCAAATTGCCTCTACCACTGGGGAGCTCAGTGTTTCTAGTAAGGCCTCGGCCGACTGGATGAGCCCTACCCTATGAGGGTTGCTATGAGTCAGACACAACTCCACGGCACCTAACAACAACATAGATTGTAGATTCTGTGGTTGGCCATTATTTGTAGTAAATATTTATAGGTAGTCCTGAGAAAAATGTTAGCACGAAACATTGATATGAGTTGGTTTCTACCTGTGAGATATTCATTATTTCAGCTTCTCCTTTTGGAGGGATATAATTTTTAATACAATGGTACTTCCGCGACTTATACGCATCATGTCACGTGTCCATGTTTAATTTCCCTCTGGTTGTAAATTCTTTGGTGAAGGATAAGCCTTCTGTGAGCTGCCAAGTGGGTAATAGTTAAAACTTAAAAACCATCCATGTGCTTATAAACCTGCAAGTGACCGTTTGACCCCCAAACACAAAGAATCACCCTCAGATCAGCAGTGGGGTTGTGCCCTAGAGGGAGGTGAGAAGCCCTGCTAGGCGTTCTCCGGCCACCCCAGCGCCCTCTCTCCCGCTCCTCTCCGCACCACCCGCCAGGATGTCGTGTCCAAAATGCTCCACGTGGACCCTCAGCAGCGCCTGACGGCAGTCCAGGTACTGAAGCACCCGTGGATTGTCAACAGAGAGTACCTGTCCCAAAACCAGCTCAGCAGACAAGACGTCCATCTGGTGAAGGTACTGCGCCGTGGTGGGGCCCGATGGTCACGGGGAGCCCAGTGCCTGGCAGTGGATGAGGAAACTGTAGCAGTCCAGGCACCGGAGTCCCTAAGGAGGCAGCTCGAACACGCTTGAGCGCGTACACGCGGTCACCCACGGAACTCAGGTTTGAGTCACGACTTCTACGCAGGCAGAGGTAGCAGGAGTCCTGGCTCTGTGGCACCAAGATCCAGAGCCCTCAGTTCCTGACCAGAGGGCTACACAGTCCCCGCTATGCACTTGGCGCTGTCTAGATAGGAGTGGCCCGTCCTTGTCAATCCCGAGGGTTTGGAACCTCGCCAGGGTTCCTGACTTTCCTGGGGAGACCTCAAAGAAACATCTGTTTATGCAAATAAGGAAGGAGCCACAGACT
>VMDO01029599.1:0-22440 GCA_007922755.1 Pedetes capensis | reverse complement strand
AATTTGACATCCACCAATAGGTAGGTGCTGGAATAAATTGTGGTATATTGCTAATAGAACATTTTCTTCAGCTATTAAAGAAAGAATGACTTATATCATTATTCATGACTAGGAGGGATATTTCTAATGCATTCTTTAGTGAAATGTACACATATACACATGACAATGAATAGTGAAAAAAGTGTGAACTAATTCACAGGATGTTTTCTGGAGTTTGGTGGTGAAGAAGGAAAAGGTATATTTGTATGTGAAATTTTGTTTTTTATAAGATCATTATATTATTTCATTTCATTGTAGTGCATGCATGTTGATTTTATAATTATGGAAGAATATTTGATCACAGATTAGAAAACTGTACAAATTTGAAAGCTTTTTATTTAATGTGGACATATCAATTAAAGAATATATTGCACATAATTATCATTTGCTTTAAACTTATAATAGTCTTCTTACTCAAAATAAGAAAAAATAACATTTTACATAATCCTTTAGTATTTATTATCATAAACATAAAATATGTTGAATTTATTAGTTCTCTCTCAAAAGTATTTATTTGTAATTCATAGTTCTTTCCTTAAAAGGGCTAAATCATCATTCAATAATATGAATTATGAAATTTTAATTAATCAAAATCCTCATTGATGACACATAAAGTTTGGGTAAAATTACTTATCAGGAGGTGTTGTAATAGCATCTGCAGAAACCAAATGAAAGGATGTTATGAATAGCTCCTTTGAGAGGCTCTTCAGGGTCATTTACTTGCTCTTGCTGCATTTCCTTTTCAAATTCTATTTCAGCATGTAATTTTGGAGTAGCTCCTAATTGCAGCAAATGACCATTGTTCCACAAAATATATGACATTTTAGAAAAATGAAATAGCCTCTGTCACAGCAATTTTCCTCACATCAACATATTGCTATATTCACAGTCTTCACTCTAATTTATTGTGGGAACTATAATAGTGTCAATATTTTTTCCCAGTCTGTTAAAGACTGGTAAATGGCAGAGAACTGTCATAATGTGTATGTTACAAGGGGTGTTGCTATGACATCTCTAAGATTTTCTGTAGCAGCTTTTACTGGTCATGGTCACTGATCATAGCTTAGGAGATCATAATGCTCTTTTGTATCATGCATTATATAAAATAACTGAATGCGTTCTGTGTGCCAGAAACTGTGTTATGCAGTTAGTTTCTATGTTAGTTTCTATGTTCTGGCACAAGCATAATATAATTTAAAACCAATAATTATCCAATTAGGTAAGTATTATTACCTATACTTTAAACCAAGGTTCAGAGTTTAAATCATTTGTTAGGTAGCAAATGACAGAGTTAGGGTTTGAACTTAGATTTTGTTTTCCTGGTTGTACTGTTTACCTATAAGCTATACTATTTTCAATGGGGCTGGGATTTAGCTCAGTGGGTAGAGCGCTGTGCTGCAGTTTCTGAGGCTCTGAGTTCAATTCCCAGCACCGCAAAAATGGGAGAAGGGCCTGGCAATCCACTCACAAGGCAATCCCGAAACAGCCATTGAAAACCCTATGAGGGTCGCTATGAGTCGGATACCGACTCGACAGCACCTAACAACAACAACATTTTCAATAGTTCTGAAGTATTCATTAACAGAATTCAACAATATCTCGTTTTCCTCTGTGTGCACTGGAAAGCTGTAATTGCTACCCTCTTGTAACTAGACAAGGCCATTTAATGTGTTCTGGCCAAGGATCTGTGAACAGAAGTGATGTGTTTTGTTTCCAAGTTGAAACATTTAATTGCTAATGTGTGACTTTCTTGACACCTCTCTTCCCTAGTTGCAGCAACTGAAGAGATCTTGTGTTGAGAAGCTGGAGCTTCAATTTTGAAGTAGCCTGATCACTTATTCACCATATTGAGGGCAGAAACTTGAGACAGCTGTCTGATTCTACAGTGTAATTTTTATGAGTTGGAAACATGCTTTAGTTGTGTTAAGCCACTGAAATTATAGGACTATTTGTTATCTTGCTTAACCTATCCTGATGAATACAAAAAAAAAGTGAACTACTGCCATAACAAAAATTTGAAATGTGGTATCAGCTGAGTAGTTCTGTGATAGAATTTTGCAGTAGCAAAAATTTGGTAAAACTGTCACTCAGTATACTAGGCACATATAATAAGGTAATCTAGAAATCTGGAAGAAATTGGGGAAAATATTAGTATGGAGATACTATAGGGGAAGTTCTTGGAAAAGAGAGTGTTAGTAGTGTTAGTAGTGATAACTTTATTTCTGCTAGCTTTAATTGGCAAGAAAGGAGTTTGATTTATTTTGTTTATTCATGCTGATTCTCTCATTCATTCTTCTCGGTGTGAATTCTCTCATTCATTGTTCTCTGTAGTTCCATTATTCACCCTATAGATGGTTCTTTATTTTCTGTTGTCTTCCTCAGCTGTGTCTAAAGTGAATGCTTTTGAAGATATCCCCTTTCGGAGTGTACATTTTAATCAGCTTCCTTCTTGCCTATAGAATTTTGGTGACCAAAGGATTGCTTTTCTTAATGGCCTAAATTGAGTCTGAATATTAACTGAAAGCAGAGAATACCAGAAAATGTCTATCTATGTTTTACTGATATGCAAAGGCATTTGACTATGTGGATCACAACAAATTATGGATAACATTGTGAAGAATGGGAATACCAGAGCACTTAAATGTACTCATAAGGAATCTGCACATGGACTAGGAGGCAGTTGCTTAAACAGAACAAGGAAACACTGCCTGGTTGAAAGCAAATAAAGGTGTGTATCAGGACTGTACCTTTTCACTGTATGTCTTCTATCTCTATGCTGAGGAAATAATACAAGGAGAAGCCTGACTTTATGAAGAACATGGCATTAAGATTGGAGGAAGACTCATTAGCAACCTACATTATGTAGATGACACAACTCTGCTTGCTGAAAATGAAAAGGATTTGAAACTTTTACTGATGAAGATCAAAGAAAACAGCCTTCAGTATCAACTATACAGCCTGCCTCTGTACCATTGTGGCTTTTGATCCCATCAGATCTGGGAAACAAAGCAGGGTCGGGCCCTGCTTTGTTAGCCCTGGTTAGTACTTGGATGGGAGACCACCTAGGAAGATGAGATATACTGTAGGCTTAGGAGAGGGACCTGGCAACCCGCTCCCAAAAATCAACCAGCCATTGAAAACTCTATGAATAGCAGAGAAGCACTGACAATAGTGTTTTGCCTTTTGTACATAGGGTCGCTATGAGTAGGACACCGACTTGAAGGCACCTAACAACATCAACTATACGTCAACATCAAGAAAACAAAAAATCCTTACAACTAGATCAATATGCAATTTCATGATAAATGGAGAAAAGATTGAGATTGTTCAAAATTTTGCTTTACTTGGTTCTACAATCAACTCCCATGGGAGCAGCAGTCAAGAAATAAAAAGACATTGCACTGAGAGATGCTGTTGCAGCAGACCTCTTTAAAGTGTTCAAATGTAAAGATGTCACATTGAAGGTGAAGGTGCGCCTGACTCATGCCATGATATTTTCAGTCACATCATATGGTTGT
The DNA here is from genome assembly GCA_007922755.1 of Pedetes capensis. Lineage (NCBI taxonomy): Eukaryota > Metazoa > Chordata > Mammalia > Rodentia > Pedetidae > Pedetes > Pedetes capensis. The sequence goes on along the minus strand of VMDO01029599.1, from coordinate 18,883 downwards.
GAAAGCTGGATACTGAATAAGGGAGAACAAGAGAAGAATTGAGCTTTTGAATTATGGTGCTGTAGATGAATACTGAATATACCATGGGCTGCTAAAAGAACCCACATATCTGTCCCAGAAGAAATGCAACCAGAGTGCTCCTTGCAAGCAAGGATGGCTAGCCTTCATTTTACGTATCTTGAATATGTGTGAGGAGGGACCAATCACTGGAGAAGGACATCATGTTTGGGAGAGTGGCGGGTCAACAACAACAACAACAACAACAACAACAACAACAAAAGAAGACCCTCAACTAAATGGATTGACACAGTGACTGCGACAATGGGCTTAAATATAAAAATGATCATATGCATGGCACAGAGTCGGGAAGTGTTTTGTTTTGTTGTACATAGGGTCACTATGAGTCAGACCTGATTCAATGGCACCTAACAACAAAACAAATTGAGTCTGATGGCCTAGATTATTTCAATTCTAGAAATTCAAGTATTGTGTGAAGTCTTTTTCATAGGCTCTCTTAATTTTGGCTCATGGTTTGCTTAACAGTTCAATTGTCTCCAAAACTTAGACTTGGTTTCTGTCAGGTCCATATGGCAATAACCACACTGAGTCAGGTACAGTGATACACTCTTTTAATTCCAGCAACTCAGGAGGTATGGGCAGAAGGATGGAAAGTTCAAGGTCGGGGCAGCCTGCATAATGTAATGAGACTTTGTCTTAAGATAAAAAATTAAAAATGTTCTGGGATGCAGCATAGTGGTAAAGGACTTGCAAAGTATGTGCAAGGCCCTGGGTTCATTCCCGCAGTACCTCAAAAAGAAAAAAAATCCACACAAAGTTCTTTTGCAGATCTGTAGCCTGATTATCTTTCTTGTCCCCATTTCTCCTTGTATATTTAGTATGGATTAACTTGAGGCTGTCAGCATTCTCTGGGAGGACCACACACCCTTAAGATAATCTTTACCCTAACTAATGCTAATTGAAAAGTTTTATAGGGCGTTGCAGGGTTAGTTTTTCCCTGATACATTCAATGGGTTGAAATGTTTGAATGCACATTTGCTCCTCAAAGCTCTTTAAACCTTATGTTTTACAATTTTAAGTTGAAACACAGTTGGTTTCTCCAAACATTCAAGATCTGAAATTCCAGTCCTGAAATTCCTGTGCCATTTACCCTTTATTTCTGTTTGTGAAAGCACCATATATTCTCAAATCTAATCCACATCTTTTCAGCAAGTTTAGAGGACTCCAAAATCAGATGTGGATTAGCATTACATGCAGACTGGATTCGTGTTCTTAAGTTTTTTTCATAAACTGTCTTAGTTTAAGTTCATAATGAACCTCTGAAATAGATTTAAGACAAGGCAGGCATCATAGTGCACACCTGTAATCCTAGTGACTTGCATGCTGAGGCAGGAAGATTGCAAGCTCGAGGCTAGAGGTAGCCTGCACAATTTAGCAAGACCCTGTCTCAAAATTTAAAACAAGTTGCTGAGAGTGCAGCTCTGTGGTAGAGCACTTGCAAAAGTTTGGGGTTCAAAGTTTTGGATTCAATTCCCAATCCCCAATACCACAACAAACAAACAAACAACCTGTGAAACAATCCTTGAGTTGCCAGCAGTGAAATAGCCTAGAGCATCAGACTCAATTTAGGCCAATAAGAAAAACAATCCTTTGGTCACCAAAAATTCTATAGGCATGAAGCAGGCTAAGAAAGATGTACATTCCAACAGGGGACATATTCTGTAACATTCACTTTAGACATAGTGGAGGAAGATAACAGAAAATGAAGAACCACTTAGAAGGTGAACAATGGAACCATAAGTGCCTCAAGGTAAAATCTGTATGATTTATCCTGCCTCTCAAGCCCCACCACAGACTACATCTCAGCCTAGCTTGAACTAGCCCTGCTTCCTTACCTCACCCTAAACTTAACACGTCGGTCCTTAATGTAGTCCTGAAGCCAGCAGTGTCTGGAACCAGGTCCTTTGTCATGTTCTACACATGGTCAATTAGCAGGTGTTGCTCTTACCACTCCTACCACTACAGCCAGAAACTGGTAGAGGCAGGTCTGAACTCAGCTCTCCTAAGTCCAGTGCACTTTGCTTCCACTGCTTATTTGCACAAAGTCAGTACATAGTTAATTCTGAATAGTGGAATTTTTGACTCCACCTTCCTTGGCCCCTTCCACATTCTCTTTTGGAGTCCTCTGGTCAGGGGAGGATACAGTGGACTTTAGTGACCAGAGGATATGACCAGTTTCCTCCTGGGCAGACATGTGTACATACTATCAGAAGTCTAGGATTAAATGTTACCTTTCACATCATTTCCTCCACTGATGCACAAATCATCCATATACCACCCATTAGAGAGATTTGCTCTGCCTGTGTGTACCTTTCTTTCAAATGGCTGCCGGTCATAGCACTATTTGTCTTTCTCCTCTGACTTTTGGCACTTTTGCCCATGACTGATATTCTGTCTACTGAAAATATATGGTATGCTCTCATATACATAATATATATCATACTATAAATCTACTTATAAATCTAATATACATACTTTTAACAGTTTTAGAGGACTACAAAGTCATGTGCAGATTAGACTCACACGTAGATTAGATTCGTGGTTGAAAACTGGATCGAGAGCTGTAGACCATGAATCCAATCTGCATGTGATGTTAAATTGCATCTGATTTTGTATTCCTCTATAAGAGTTGATAGGGTGCAGACTGGATAAAAATATATACAGTACTTTTACCAGGCATGAACCTGGACCCCACTAGCTTTCATCTTTCTCTTTTCTTATGGATGAATGATATGGCAGTTAAGTCAATCATTCAAAGTTCTATTTTTTATCATTTTTAAAATTTTTTCCTCTTGGACTTGATTTTGAATATTGCTTTTGAAAATATCATAGAGTTAATGAGTAACTAAGAATTTTTTGTGTTTGTAATACAGAGAACATTATAAATATGGAAAGGTTTTTCTTTCTGAGAGATGGAAATGGATTCTTTGGCATGTTTTATAAGTACCTTTTTTCCCTCTTTCGGTACTCTGAATATCACTACCTTCAAGTAAAAGCCCCAGATCATTATAAGTACCAACATCTAGATCCAGGAGCCACAAACTGAGACAGTGGTTGTAGGGATGGAGAGAAGGGAGAAGTTTTGAGAAGTATTCAGGCAGTATTGAAGAGTAACCTGACTCTATAAGTGGGGGATGAGAATGAAGGAAACCCAGGTTTCTGGCATGGAGTTTGCCAAAGAAAGTGATGAAATCGACTGATATGTGAAATGAAAATGAAGGAGCAGGTTTGGGGATAGGGTGAAGATGTGTTGATATTTGGAAACTGAGATTTTCACATTGAGACTTGAGCATGTGTGAACCATCTTGGTAGATGTTTCGGATTGGCAGCTGGTTAAATGGCTAGGAACTCAGAAGAACAACCTGGACTAGAGATATATAGTTTTGTTAAGTGGCAGTTGAAGTAGAAGATGATAGAAGTCTGCGGAAGGAGCCATGACCTTGTCCTGACTCCATGGGTCTTTTTTGTCTGAACAATCATCTTCACGGTCATTGGTAATTCCACATACTCCATTGCCTTATACTCTTCCAGGTTCAGAGAACCTTATACCACATCTTTCTAACTCCCTTTCTAGTGATTTGGAAATGATGCACATGGATATAAGAATAATAACATTAACAAAATCAGACAAAAACATAGACTAATGGAATAGAAGATCCAGAAGTAAACCAATGCAGCTATGGCTATTTGATTTTCAAAAAAATGCCAAAATGATATGTTAGAGAAACGACAATCTCTTCAACAAATGATGTTGCGAAAAGTATATACCCACAAGCTGTTGTTGTTAGGTGCTGTCAAGGCAAGTCCAACTCATAGTGACATTCGTAGGTTTTTTTTTTCAGTATTGGGAGTTGAACCCAGAGCTCCCCGCTTGCATGCTTTGCAAGTGCTGTACCACTGAGCTGCACCACTAGCCCATTTTTTCTTTTCTTTTCTTTCTTTTTTTTTTTTTTACTTTTTGAGACAGGGTCTCACTAAATTACATAGAGCATCTCTGGTCTCGAACTTGAAATCCTCCTGCCTCCGTCTCCTGAGTCACTGGGATTACAGGCATGCACCACTGCACCCAGCCCTCACGGGGTTTTCAATGGCTGATTGTTTTGGGATTGCTTCGGGAGTGGATTGCCACATCCTTCTCCCATTTTCACAGTGCTGAGGATTGAACCCAGGGCCTCAGAATGTGCAGAGAGGCACTTTACTAACTGAGCTAAACCTTAACCCTTACCCACATGTAGAAGACAGAAATTAGATCCCTATATCTTACCCTGTATACAAATCAATTCAAAATGGATCAATGATCTTAAATGTTAAGACCTTAAACTTTTAAACTATTGGAGGAAAATATAGGGAAAACACTTCAAGATATAGGCACAGGCAATGACTGTCTGAATAGGACCCTGATATCCCATAAAATGATAGCAAGAATTGACAAATACACAGCAAAAGAAACAATTGCCAGAGGGAAGAAAGAGCCTACAGAATGAAAGAAAATCTTTGCCAGCTATTCATCTGACAGAGGATTAATATACAGAATATGTAAAGAATTCGAAAAAGTAAATACCAAAAGAGAAAGTAATATAACCAATAAGTGGGAAAATGAACTGAACAGACAGCTCTTAAAAGAAATACAAATGTTCAATAAAAATAAGGAAAAACTTTTCAACATTCTTAGCCATAAAAGAGATGCAAATCAAAATTACATTGAGATTGTACCTTACCCCAGTCAGAAATAAAGAAAACAAAAAATCAATAAATGCTGGCAAAGATGATGGAGAAAAGAAACCCTTATCTACTATTGGTGGAAATTTAGTTCAACTATGATGGAAATCAGTGTGGAGGCTCATCAAAAACTAAAAATAGAACTATCATATGATCCAACTATACCACATCTGGGTATATAATTGAAAGAATCAGTATACAGTAGAGATACCTGCATACCCATGTTTATCAGGGCACTATTCACAATAGCCAAGTTATGGAATCACCATGAGTGTCCTCAACAGATGAATGAATAAAGAAAATGTGGTACATATACACAATGGAGTATTAGCCATAGTAATGAAATTTGTAAGAAAATGAACAGAAATGGATATTATCTTGTTAAGGAAAATACACCAGACTCAGAAAGACAAATATTGCATATTTTCTGTCATATGTGGAACCTAGATTTAAAAAAATAGTACATTCAAGTAGAAGGGAGACTGTGGGGAGGGGAAAATAATCAGGAGGGAGATTAGAGAGGGTGATACGGGTGTGAATATGATCAAAGTACACTGTATGAAAATGTAATGAAACCCACTATTTTTGTACAACTAATATATTCTAATAAAAAGAATAATTTCAAGATGCCTTGCAGCTTAGAAATGACTCTTTAGGTGGTAATAATTGGGAGAGTGATGTAAAATGCAGACAATCATATTTTCATTTTTTTTGTTGTTTGGAAATACTCCTGTTGCTTCCATGCATTACATGAATGCATGGATTTCAGCATGAGAACTTGCACACGGCTCCATAAACTACCACCTTTTCATTCCAACTAAATATATATTTTGAAATTTTTTCTCAGTTTTTCTTTTAGTCAAAGAAAGTTCAGATGTTGTCTTATATAATCTCAGGGATTTTGTCTTAAGAAAATACCAAATTAAAGAATAACACAAATTCTTATCTACAAAGTATAATATATGCGGACAGAGTTCTAGTTTTACCTAAGGATTCTGCCCACTGAAGGCTGTCTCTGGTTCAAATAGAAATGATTCAATTTCCATAAATTTAGTTACCCACAGCGTTTTCATAATGTTGCTATTATATCTGGACAATAGTCCATGGCATTATTTCTGTGGCCTTGGCGAGCCACTTCTCCTACGCTCTGCTCTTATTAGATGAATCATCAGCTTTTCAGGGGAGAAAGGCCTCCACCCAGCCTCTGATGAGCACAGCACCAAATATTTGCTATTGTTTTATTAATCAAGGAGGGTGAATATTATGTCTCTGACTAAGGGAGTATTTCATTCAGCTAAGTTTCCTTACTGGTTTTCTCATCACATCTGTTATAGATTACTTTTCTTGCAAAATGTCAGTGTTCCTCCACCTAACAGCTCTGAAGGCAAAATAACCACCTGTCATTGCCTCAACAAAATCCCACTCTGTAAGATGCCATCCATCAGTGCTGATTTTGCATTCAGTCTCTACCAAGGTTCACTGCAGAGACCCCAGATCAGAATAGCTTCTTTTCCCTTGTGAGCATTTCTGCAGCTTTGGTCATTCTTTCCTTTGGGGCTAGTTCTAAAAAAAAACTCTGATTCTGGAGATTTTAGGGTTCAACTTCACAGGCATCCCCATGGCAGAGACATAGCAGGGCTTCCAGGCCTGATCTGTTCACTGAATTTTCCACAGAAGGAACTGGAATTGCAGGTGGGAAACACTTTCTTCATTAGGGAGTGGCTGAAACTACTGGAAAAAATATTGGATGACATCATAATATGACAAAACCTATGACACCTACTTCTCCAATGTTTCTGCATGTAAGCTGGAGACCAAAGGTCACATGGAAAATCAAATCAAAGGAAAAGATGTGGACTTTATCCATAACCTCAAACAGAGCACCATCATGGTCCTGGTATGCTAGATTTGCATCGGGGTTAAGTGTCAATTTCTAGATCAATGTTCAGATCATTTGAAGGTGGAAGAGGAAGTTCATGATTTTCTTTCACTGATATCAGCAAGTATTCCTTATACCACTTTGACCTAATGCACTAGCCATAAGTACAAATGGAAAAGGTACATTCTAACAGGTCAGTAAGAGTAGCATGAGAATACTCACTTTTGGATAGATGGTCAGAGTTTCCAAATGATTTGGTGAGGTGAGATAAGCCTATATTTGGTAAGTCATGGATTTGGGTCATAAAATTGTGAGCTTTATTTTCTGTGTACTCTTGGGGATATTATATAAATACTTTTTGTCATATTGTATCAGTCTGCTCATGTTATCACAACAAAATACCTTAGACTGGTTGTCTTAAACAACAGAATTTGATTTCTCACAGTCATAGGTTGACAAATCCACGATCAAGATTGCAACTGATTTAGTTTCCAATGAGGATTTTCTTCTTGACTTGCAGATGGCTACCTTCTTGCTGTGTCCTCTCATTATCTTTCCTCAATGCCAGAGTGAGAGAGAGAGAGAGAGAGAGAGAGAGAGGAAGAAATGGGATGGGAAAGGGAAAGAGAGAGAGGGAAGGAGAGACAGAGAGCCTTTTCCTCCTCTAATAAGGCCACCAATCTTATTAGAGTAGAATCCCCCCCTTATGAATTAATTTAATGTTCACAGAAAAGCTTGAGGTTGTCCAAGATTTTGCTTTACTTGGTTCTACAATCACCACCCATGGAAGCAGCAGTCAAGAAATCAATATATGCATTGCATTAGAAAAAACTGTTGCAAAATACCTCTTGAAAGTGTTGAAAAATAAAGATGTCATATTGAAGATGCAGGTGCACCAGACTCATGCCATGGTATTTTTCAGTTGAATCATATGCTTGTGAAATCTGGACACAGAAAAAAGGAGACAGGAGAAGAATTCATGCTTTTGAATTATGGTGTTGGAGATGAATATTGAGTATATCACCGATTCTCAGAAGAACCAATAGACCTATCCTGAAGAAAGTGCAATCAGAGTGCTCCTTGGAAGAAAGGATGGCTAGACTTTATCTCACACATTTTGGACATGTTGTGAAGAGAGACCAAACCCTGGCGAAGGACATCATGTTTGGGAGAATGGCAGGTCAATGAAAAAAAGGAAGACCCTCAACTAGATGGATTAACACAGTGTCTGCAACAATTGGCTTAAACATATAAACAATCTTATGCCTGATACAGGGTCAGAGAGTGTTTCGTTCCATTGTACATAGAGTTGCTATGAATCAGATCTGACTCAGTGGTACCTAACAACAACATCTCCTGAATGCCCTATATCTACATATAGTCACATTGGGGGTTAAAGCTTCAACTTGTAAATTTTGGGGGAAACAATTCAGTTCATAGTACATGAACTATGCACAAAGGTTTTAGTCTTCCTTTTTTGCAGTGCTAAGGATGGAGTCCAAGGCCTCTTGCATGCTAGACAAGTGCTCTACCACTGAGCTACATACCCAGCCTCACACAATAACTTTTTTCACATATTGAAATATCACAGTGAATCCCATTAATTTGTATTAGTTTGTATAAATTATAAAAAATAAAAAATATACAAAATGAGTTTTTTAAACCTTAAAAAAGAAAATTTGGTTCAAATACAACCTCTCTAGTGTGGTCCCTGATTTCCATAAGCACACTTAGTCTGTCTTCTCCCTGTTCCCAGAGATTCTTTTCTCTGATATCTACATTTAGAGCACTAAGCACAATCTTTTGTTTATTTGCTAGGTAGCCCAAGCTGACTTCAAATTTGCGATCTCCTACCTTATCCTCCCAAGTGCTAGGATTACAAGTATGTTTTTCCACACTCAGGTAGTGCAATCTATTTTAATAATCTATAATCTCGTATTACTGGTTCCATATGAAAAAATATACGTACGTGGAAGCAACTCTGGTAGGTAATTAGAGAGTTTCACTGAACCAGAATAAGTGGAGGTGAGTCTAGGCATGAATATTTTTAAGAACCTCAAGTGATTCTAATGCACATCCATGGGTAAGAACCACTGTTTTTGGCTTGAGCTCCATGAAAGAGATTCATGAAGGTTGAGTCAAGGACTCCCTTGTCAGCTTTAGTTTTTGACACCTAGCATGAGGAATGGCATAGGCTGGTGGCTATCTTGTGCCATTCTCAAACACTATCTGTGGTATTCCTCTTAATATTAACTTGAGTTCATCCATTTCATGTAGCCTACAGCTGTACCACTATGGTGGTACAAAGCTAAGCAGGGTGATGTCTCATTGGTACTTGGATTGGAGACCACCTGGGAAGAACAGGTGCTGTAGGCTTGGGCAAAGGACCTGGCAATCCACTCCCAAAAAAACAATCAGCCATTGCAAACCCTATGAGTAGCAGAGAAGCATGACAATAGTGTTTCATTTGTTGTACATAGGGTCACTATGAGTCAGATACCGACTCGATGGTACCTAACAACAACAACATCCATTTCATAAGACTATTAAGGAACAAAAGTAAGTCCCTAGTAGCTACAGACTTAGGGGCAGTAGCAGACTCTTCTGTATGGTCCTATAAGTCATAGATTTTTCTCCTTGTTATAAGAGATTACATCTTTGAAAGTTCTGGTATGGTTCCATGTAAGGAGAGATCCTCTGATCATTGACTGGACTGTCATACAAGACAAATGGAGTATTTTCTGGAGCCAGTTTCTCTTCATTCACAATTGATTGAAGTACTCTCTTCTTTCCTATGGTGAATTTATGGACAGTATCTTGAAGTAGTTTATGAAAGTAAAAAAAAAGGTGCTTTATTTTCCTATAACTACATTGGACTTTGCTGTTGGTCACCTGAACTTTTGAAGAACATAGAATTTTGTCTAGTTACTTCTAGGCAATTTCAGTAACTTACGAACTTTTCTTTCCTCTATCTTTTAGAGGCATATATGGACAAAATCAGGGTTTTCTCCCATATATGCACTTAATGTCACTAGTTGCTTGATTGACCTTGGTGTTTTTTCCTTTCCATCTCTCTCAGAGCATAGGGCTAAGACCTGTGAGCAGATACCAATTATCTGTGGTGATATACCTTTTCAGAAGAGAGGTAGGGAAGTTATTAAATCATTTTAAAGGATGCTATTAATCCATATGTAACATAATTCATATATTAGTCCATTTTCCATTGCTATAGAAAAATACCTAAGGCTGGATAACTTATAAAGAAAAGAGGTTTATGTTGTTCATAATTTGGCAGATTGAGTCCAAACAGCATGGCTCTGAAGAGGATCCCCTGGCTGCATCACATCATGGCAGATGGAATGATGGTGGAAGCATGCATAAGAGGTTCACATAGCAAGATAGGAAGCCAGAGAGCACAGAAAGGTAAGTATCATTCTATAACAACTTAATGTTATTGTAGAACTATTTCCTCCCTTCAATTCTGTCAATTTTTGCTTCACATATTTTAGGGTGTGGTTTTTTTTATGGATGTATGTTCTTAATTGATACATAATGCTGATGCATTGACCTTTTATGAATATTTAATGTCCTTTGTCAATTTAACAATTTAACAGTTTTTTGTCTGATATTAGTACAGTCAACTCAGCTCTCCTTGGTTCCTATTTGTACAGAATATTTTCTACCCTCTTACTTTACCTATGGGTTGGGATTTAGCTCAGTTGTAGAGCATTGCACTGCAGTCTCTGAGGTCCAGGGTTTGATTCCCAGCACTACAAAAATGGGAGAAGGACATGACAATCCACTCCCAAGGCAATCCTGAAACAACCAGCCTTTGAAAACCCTAGGAGGGTCACTATGAGTTGGACATGACTTGACAGCACCTAATGACAACAACAAACTTTACCTATTCCTGTCTTTGGATTTTTTTTCTATTTTTCTTCCTCCTCCTCCTCCTCCTCTTCCTCCTCCTCTTCTTCTTCCTCCTCCTTCTCCTCCTCTTCTTCTTCCTCCTCCTCCTCCTCTTCTTCTTCTTCTTCTTCTTCTTTTTTGTAGTACTAGGGGTTGAATGAGGGCCTCCCACATACTTTGCAAGTGCTATACCATGGGGCTGCACTCCAGGCCCCTTTTTATTTTTTTTATTTTGAGACAAGGTCTCACTTAGTTACCTCGAACTTGAGAGCCTCCTGCCTTCACCTCCCAAGTCACTGGGATATCAGGCATGCATCTCTATGCCCAGTTCTGTCTATGGATCTTAAATGTGTCTCTTCTACACAGAATATAGTTGAGTGATTTTAAAGAATCTATCTGGTTATTGAGAAAGTTTAAACCATTTACATTTAAACTAATTACTGACAATGAGTGGGATCTTTGCAATTTTGCTATTTGTATTCAATATACCTTACACCTCATCTGTTCTTCAATTCCTTCATTACTGCCTTATTTTGTGTCTAATTATTTTTTGTGGTAAAGTACTTTGGTACTGATTACTTTTTTGGTATACTTTTAAGTTATTTTCTTAGTAGTTACTTTGGAGATTGCATTTAACACCTTAAATGTAATGAATACCAGTTTAGCTGAAGTAGAATATAAAACTCTGCTCCTATACATTTGTACCTCTTCCTCTTTACTCTTAATTAAATAAACTTTATATTAATAATTTGTTTTCTCATCAGCATACATTTATAACTATTGTTTTGCATATTTTCTTTTCTTATCCCACAGGTCCCTGATGCTCTGCTCATTTTTTCAGCCAATTGTATTGATATTCATAGGAGTGGAGCTAAATTCCCAGTTAGCTTCCCTGATATTGGCAAAGGGTGGGATGAATACTACCTAGCCCCACCTCACATTATCTGCCTTTATGTAATCTTCATAATGTTGGATGTATTTGAAGGGATGAAGATAGAGGCTTAGACTTTACTGGACTCACTAGCACATGATAGAAGGGTGAAGTTGAGTTCCAGCTACCTCAAACTTGCATCGTCTTGCCTCAGTGCTACTGGATGGTATGCAGGCTTAGATCATTGGTGGAACCTGCTTATATCACCATGGTTAGAGAAGCAGAACACTGTCTACTTCTGCTACTATCTAGTTCTGTGCCCCTCTGATAATACCAGAGACAAGTGGGGAAATCTGAATACTGCTGCCTGCTTCTGAGGGAAAGAGTTAGGTGGAATGGAAGATGGGCTTCCACTCACACCTATGGAAACCAGGAGGAGAAGGGTTCTGTTTTCCCATTGGTGGTTCACTGGAATTGGCAGGTATTGCGGTTTGCACTTGTTATGCTCCCTAGTCTGATCACAAACAGGAATGGGGAATTCTTGGAGCTGTTTTTTGGTGTTTTTATTTTGTAGGATTCTGCTGCACCCTGTCCAAGATAAATGGGAAGCAATAATGAATCTCAGAAAACTCACATCTCCTCTGCCTCTTGACTCTAGAGGTCCATTTGTAGTCTGCCTTCTTTCTTTCTTTCAGAATTTTTCTACTTTTATTATTGTTATATTACATACAGATATCTTAGTTGTAAGGGACAGGTCCTGGGAGGAATGAGGCTATTTCACTTTGGCAGAACTGGAAAACTCTGCAATGGCTTATTTGTAAAGGAAGGGTTGGAAAATGGAGCTTCAATGGAAGGGTGGGAAAATGGTACTAATTGAATTAGTTGCTTGTATTTGTTGACATATTTATATTTAGAATATAAGAAAGAAGACTAATTTTATCTATTATTTTAAGAAATGAGAGGGTGGTTTCACAATTTTAAAGGTTACAATTGCCATTTAAGTATTATGAACCCCCAGGTATCTGTTAGCTTGTGCTGTGGAGGCTTGTGTGTTGCTTTGATGCTGAAAGCTATGCCATTGGTATTTAGATACCAGCGGGGTCACTCATGGTGTACAGGTTTTAGCTGAGCTTCTAGACTAAGACAGATTAAGGTAAAGGACTTGGCAGCCCACTCCTGAAACAATTAGCCATTGGAAACTCTATGAACATCAGAGAAGCACTGTGAAATATAATGACAGAAAAGGAACACTGGACACCCCCCCCCAAGGCTGGAAAGCACTCAAGGAAGGACTGGGGAAGAGGTACCTTCTCGAAGTAGAGCTGACCTTAATGATGGGAATGAAGTAAAGCTGCTGGGATGTCTTTTTCCTGATGTGATATGACTCAAAATGAGAAGAAACAGTGGTTTCAACAATGGGCTTAAACATAAAAAGATCACACACATGGCATAGTGTTAAGTGGTGTTTCGTTCTGCTGTACATAGGGTTGCTATGTGTTGGATCTGACTTGATAACACCTAACAACAACAAAACATGAGTAAAACCATGAATACTTGATAAAAAAAACATAGGAAAACCCAACAAGGATATATTGTTGTTGTTGTTAGGTGCCAGTTGAGTCGGTATCCAACTCATAGCGACCCTCATAGGGTTTTCAACGGCTGACTGTTTCGGGATTGCCTTGGGAGTGGATTGCCAGGCCCTTCTCCCATTTTTGTGGTGCTGGGAACTGAACTTGGGGCCTCAGAGACTGCAGCACAGCGCTCTACCCACTGAGCCAAATCCCAGCCCCCCTAACCATTAGGGAAATGCAAATCAAAACAACTGTGAGATTCCATCTAACTCCAATAAGAACGGCCAAGATAAACAAAACAAATAATAAATGCTGGTGAGGATGTAGAGAAAGAGGAACACTTTTACCCTGTTGCTGGGACTGTAAATTAGTTCAATCACTTTGGAAATAAATATGAAGACACCTCAGAAAACTAAAAACAGAACTGCCATACGACCCAGCTATACCACTCCTAGGAATATACACAAAGGGGGACATGTCATCATACTACAGAGACACCTGCATCTCCATATTTAATGTAGCACTCTTCACAATAACAAAGATATGGAACCAACGAACATGCCCATCAACAGAAGAATGGATAAAAAATTTGTGGCATGTATACACAATGGAATATTGCTCAGCAATAAAAAAGGATGAAATAATGTCACTTGCAGCAAAATGGATGGAACTGGAAAATATCATCTTAAATGAATGAGCACAGGCTCAAAAAGAGACATATCTTAAATTTTCACTCATATGTGGGAGCTGAGTCTTACTTAAAGCAAAAATTCTATACATAAGTAAATATATAAAAATGCACAATTAAACTTAGTGGATAAGGGAAAATATAAGATCATTAGAAAGAAATAGGGAAGGGACTAGCAAAGTGAAGTGAAAGTTGTGGAAGGTGGGAAGGGGAGGAGAAACCATTTAATGAGATAAAGATGGAGAGGATAATCTCAATGTAAATGAAGCAACTTCATGAGTACATGGGGAAAAATAGGGGAATATAACCCATATATAAACACAAGTTGCACTACATATTAGTCAAAAGGTTCCATAAACTTTCTAAGTTGATGAAATCGTAACTGCAAGTGATGTAATAGTTGCATAATGGAGGAAGCAAATGCTATATTACTCTGTATCCCACCAATATTTATCAATAAAGGGAAAAATGAAAAAGTTATTAATTTAAAACAACCTGTATAAGCCCAACACAAAAATCTCCAATAAAATGCTTGCAAACTGAATACAGCAACACATAAAAAAGATCATATACCATGATCAACCTGTTTCCTTCCATAGATGGAAGGCTCCTTCAACATACACAAATCAATAAATGTAATAAAACATATCAATAGACTCAGAAAAAGAAATAACATGATCCTCTCAATAGATGCAGAAAAAGTCTTTGACAAAGTTCGACATCACTTCATGATCAAACTCCTGAAGAAAGTAGGAATATGAGGAATCTACCTCAACCATACCTGGTTTAAAGTTGAGAAAGGTGTGCATCAGGGCTGTATACTTTCACCATATCTCTTCAATTAATATGCTGAACAAATAATCCAAGAAGCAGGACTATATGTGGAAGAATGTGGCATCAGGATTGGAGGAAGACTCCTTAATAACCAGCGTTCTGCAAATGACACAATTCTGCTTGCTGAAAGTAAAGAGGTTTTAAAACATGTACTGATGAAGATCAAAGATCATAGCCTTCAATATGGGTTATGACTAAACATCAACAAAACAAAAATCCTTACGACTGGGTCAGCACACAACTTCACAATAAATGGAGAAAAGATTGAGGTTGTCCAAGATTTTGCTTTGCGTGGCTCTATAATCAACACCCGTGGAAGCAGCAGTCAAGAAATCAAAAGATGCATTGCTCTGGGAAAAGCTGTGGCAAAAGATCTCTTTAGAGTATTGAAAAGCAAAGATGTCACATTGAAGACGAAGGTGCGTCTGACTCATGCCATGGTATTTTCAGTCGCATCATATGGTTGTGAAAGCTGGACATTGAACAAGGGAGACAGGAAAGGAATTGATGCTTTTGAATTATGGTACTGGAGATGACTATTGAATATAGCATGGACTGCCAAAAGAACTAACAGATCTGTCCTAGAAGAAGTGCAACCAGAGTTCTCCCTGGAAACAAGGATGACTAGACTGTGTCTTAGTATTTTGGACATGTAGTCAGGAGAGATCAATCCCTGGAGAAGGACATCATGTTTGTGAGAGTGGCAGGTCAACACAAAAGAGGAAAACCCTCCACCACATGGATTGACACAGTGTCTGCAACAATGGGCTTAAACATAAATAAGATCATTTGCCTGGCACAGAATCGGCAAGTGTTTCGATCTGCTATACACAGGGTCGCTATGAGTCAGACTCGACTCGATGGCACCTAACAACAACAACAATCCAATGACCAGGAAGCAGACATCCCAAAAGAGTAAAGGTATCAGTGCCTTGAATTTATAAGTCAGGAGAGACCAATCTCTGGAGCAAGACAAGGATGTTATTTCACAAACAAACTACATTGAACAAAGTAGGAAGTGTTTATTTTGCAATGCATAGGACTTAACTTATGGACTTAACAAACTTTAAATGTAATAATCTTCTCATGACTAGTTTGCCAATGGTAAAAGGATATTATAGTTTGGCCCATAAATGAGCCTGGATAGAGAAATAAATACAGGACTATAAAACACACAAGCCAGTTGAATATTTTAAAGATTATGACAGTTAAATATCTAGTGGTTCAACATGTAGAATGGAATAACTGAATATATTTTTGTCGTTATTAGGTGATGTCATGTTGGTGACCGACTCATAGTGACCCTATGTACAACAGGCAAAACACTTTTGTCAGTGCTTCTCTGCTATTCATAGGGTTTTCAATAGCAGACTGATTTTTGGGAGTGGCTTGCCGAGTCCTCCTCCCAAGCCTGCAGTATCTGGTGTTTCCTGGTGGTCTCCCATCCAAGTACTAACCAGGCCTGACCCTGCTTAGCTTCCAAGATCTGACGGGATTGGACACCACAATGGTACCACTGCAGGCTGAATATAGTTTTAGTAAAAGCTAATTGTGAAATAAAACTAAATATTCTACATTTTGTATATCATATATATAAAGAGATGTTTTTAAGATACATTATAAAAACTATTCATGCTGAAAGTATTTGCAATTCACTAGTAAACTGCTCAGTTGGTAGAGTGCCACTCTACAGTCTCTGAGGTCCCGAGTTCGATTCCCAGCACCACAAAAAAATGGAAGAAGGACGTGGCAATCCACTCCTGAGGCAATCCTGAAACAATCAGCCATTGAAAACCCTATAAGGGTTGCTATGAGTCGGACTAGACTCGACAGCACCTAACAACAGCAACAACAAAGTAAACTGAACCTCCATGTGTCTCTCATCTTGTTGTGCTCTGGGAGCTTGTATCTTGCTGTGATGCTGAAAGCTATGCCACTGCCATTTCAGATACCAGCCAGGCCAACCATGGTGGACAAGTTTCAGCAGAGCTTCCAGATTCAGACAGACTATGGAAAAGGACCCAGCATCCCACTCCCAAAACAATTAGCCATTGAAAACTCTATGAATAGGAGAGAAGTACTATCAAATATAGTGCCAGATAATGAGCCCCTCAGGCTGTAAAGTATTCAAGAAATGACTTGGGAAAAGTTGCCTCCTCAAAGTATAGTCGACCTTAATGATGGGAATGGAGTAAAGCCCCTGAGACCTCCTTTTGCTGATGTGGCACAACTCAAAATGAGAAGAAACATAGTGCCTGCAACAATGGGCTCAAACATAAAAAGTTCATGTGCATGACACAGTGTTCAGTAGTGTTTCATTCTGCTATACTTAGGGTTACTATGCATCAGATACAACTCACAGCACCTAACAACAACAAGCAACCTAAAACTACTATTTTCAAAAATTATTATGGAAAAAATGGAAAAAAATTCTTTTTTTCTTTTCTTTTCTTTCTTTCTTTTTTTTTTTTTTTTTTTTTTTTTTTTTTTTTTTTTTTTTTTTTTTTTTTTTTTTTTTTTTTTTTTTTTTTTTTTTGTGTGTGTGTGTGTTTGTGTTACTGGGGTTGAACCCAGGGCTTCGCACTTGCATGCTTTGCAAGTGCTGGACTACTGAGCTGCACCCTCAGCCCATTTTTTTACTTTTTTGAGACAGGGTCTTGCTAAATTATGCAGATTGTCTCTGGTCTCGAATTTATGATCCTCCTGCCTCTGCCTCCCGAGTAGCTGGGATTACAGGCGCCTGGCTTGGAAAAAATTCTTAGTCATTAGAGAAAATCAGGAAATGCAAATAAATTTTAAGAATGAATTCAAGTCATCTATATTTCTGTGATTTTATAGTAACTATCATGAACTGTTGTATATAGTTACACATAGATTGTTTTCCACATGTATTTCCAAATTAAAATTTATAACATAAATATGTATAGAATTCCATACGTGTGATAGATAATGGGAAAAAGTCCATAAGACACAACTCCATGACTCATATTAAAAGGCTCACAGTCTAATGAGAAGACAGCTTATAAATAATTGTCTCTGAACATCAAAATAATGTGATGAGAATGGGCTGTTGTTGTTAGGTGCCATCGAGTTAAGTCTGACTCATAGTAAACCTACATACAACAGAAGGAAACACTCCACCAACACTGTGGCATGCTTGGCACTATTGTCCTTGCTTCTCTGCTTTTCATAGGTTTTCAATGGCACATTGTTTTGGGAGTGGATTGCCAGGTTGTTCTCCCTAGCCTGCAGCACTTGGTGTTCCCAGGTGGTCTCCCATCCAAGGACTAACCATGCTGACCCCGCTTAGCGTCCAAGATCAGATGGGATTGGATGCCTTGGGGCTATGACTGCAGGCTCAAGAATGGACTATAACACCTTAATCTACTATAACATATTAAATGCGTTTAATAATTTCATAAGTCCAAACTTGTACTTTAGAAAGTTTTGTTCTGTTTTTGTTTTAGGATGGAAGAAGAGAAAAATCTTTCTTTATTTAAAAAGTAGAAATTAACTAATAAATGTAGAAGGAATTTTAGAAACAGAAACTCATCATCTTACTAATATTGTAACAATAATTGATTCAGTTAGGACTTATCATTGAGTATTAGAATTAATGGATGAGAACTTATTGGGAGCATTATATGGAGAAACTGAGCTGAGAGGCTATCTTACTAAATTATCAAATTTAACATCAACAATACTGGGAAAATACTGGCACCATGTTCCTCTGATGTGATATAATAAAGAGTATACATTATATAATATTCTTGCCCCCAAAAGTGTTTAACTTAAATTAATCACAAAGAAACATTTGAGTCAGATAAATTCAAACAGAGGTACATTCTGAAAACAACTGCCCAGGATTCTTAAAAAATGTTATCACAAAACTTCTCCCTCTACCCACTCTCATTACTCTCCATAAAAGGCTAAGAAACAATTCTAGATTAAAGAAGACAAAAGAGAAATGACAACTAAATATAATAAGTGATGAACAATTGATTTCTAAATCTAAGAAAAGGTTAAAAGAAATTATTGGGCATTAAGAGAATATTTGAACAGGAACAAGCATATTATGTAATAGTTTGGGGTCAATGTTAATTTTTCTGAAGGGATTTGTGAAATAAAATATTGCTATTAGAATACATATGCTGAAATATGTAGAAATGAAATAGTGATGTTGGCAAATAATTCTCAAATGGTAAAGATAAACAAAGAGGGGGTAGAGGAAGAGATAAAGTAAATATGATAAAGCATTAATAATTAATGAATCTAGGTGAAGTATACATGGGTATTTATTGCAACTTTTGGCATTTTTCCATAATTTTAAA